>VYZS01052661.1:0-22214 GCA_013400695.1 Neodrepanis coruscans | reverse complement strand
TTTCACCTAAACACAGAGGCAGGGCTGGGGCTCAGCAAAAAGCACTGACCAGACTTGTCCTTTTCATTTCTCTTCTAGCAGCCCATGGAACAGTGACAATAGACTTTTTCATTTAATAGCTTTAAGTATCTCCATTTCCTTCTTCACACCTGCACTGCCAGGAGCTGCCAGAGCTCCTCTGTCTCCTCAGGGCACCAGTACAGTCCCAAATGAGCCAGCCAGCACTTTACTCAGCAGCCAGAACAGTTTTTGCCAGTCAGCACCTCCCCAAAGGCCACTGTCCTCCTCCACAAACCCACACTGAGGTTACAGGCCAGGGAGCTGACAGTGCTGCCAGAGTTACAGCCCCTGTTCTCCTGGTTCCAGGGCAGGGCTGAGCTGCAGTGGGGGACATGCAAAACATCCACGGGGTTGTGGCAGCTCCCACTTGGTTTAACCTGCAAGGGGAACATCAGCACCTCTCCTGGGGCACGGGGATCCAGCACAGGGGGTCAGACACACGAGTGCAGGGAAGGGCTCGTGCTCAGCACTGTACAAATGTCCTTTCAGCTCCTGTCAGGGAGTGGTCACACTGTGGGAGCCATACATTCCACCCACACACAGAAAGGAGGGATGACACCGCTGGAAATGTCAGAATTTCTAAATAGTACCTCAAAATGAAGAATGCCCCCTCCTCCTGTGGCAGCAACATAAATGGTAAGATGCTCCACAGGACAGTGAGGGGGAGGGCAGCCTTGGGGGTTTGTAACTTGACCACCTGCCCAACCAGGTCCTTGGCCAGCAGGACACTGTTCATACAGAAAACTGCTGTGCCCAATTTATAGGGAGCATTAAGTATCTTTACAACTTCACTTCAAAGCCACTGCTCCAAATGCAACTTAATTGTCCACAGTTTTCACTTGCCTAAGACTGAAAAAATATATTTGTTATGAAGGACTCTGTGTTATTGCTATTGTTGGTTTGTACTGTGTGGTTCCATCTTTACCATGTCAAATCCAAACTCTTTGGGGATAAAATATTGGTTTTTCTGCTGATTTTTTTTTCTTTCTTTCCAATTTCTTAAAATTGTATAAAAATAAAGGATTTCCACAAATGTGGGCTAAAGGTAACCAATAATACTTCTATGCTTAGGATCAGCTGTTGGAAATGTGGTTGACAGCCACAAGACCAGAAATAAACCTCTAGTGATTCTTTAGTTTAACATTTAAAAGACATGAAAACTTCTGCTTATAAAATTGACCCCATACAGAATGGAACAGCTCAACTAACAGCTGTTTATTATTACTTTTTAAAATAATGGTCCTAAATTTAAAAATAAAATCAAGTACTTCCTTTTATGATTTTCACATTATAAAACTGCACCATTCAAAATCTGTGGCCAGGGAAACCCCTTTGCAGTAAGACAGTTTCTTTTAATAGTCATCGAGGGTGTTTTCCAGGAAAACATTCCTAACATCCAGTATGGAAGCCAGCTCCAAAATGTGCTTTTGGAGGTGAGGGTTCTCCACCGTTTCATCTCTTGGCAGCTGAGGGTAAGATTCAGGATAATTTCGAGTCTCCTGCTAGATGACAGTGAAAACAAAGAGAATCAGACACTCATTTCTTTCACACCTTTTACAAAGAAGATGGCAAAGGGCCAATTCCTCCCTAATCTGTTCAGTTTGGCACACAGAGAGAAAATACTCTAGAATTTTCAGTTTTCTCTTTTCACTTACTCAGACATGGTCATAGTGGCAATACAAATGCCTGTTCATCTGAGATGGTGAACAGTATGTTCACAGAAGCCTTTCCAAAAAACCAACCAAATGAACAAAACACACTAAAAAAGACAAAAAGACTTCACATGTACTTACCTACCAGTCTGGAGTTCATTTCTTGAAATTACAGACATGTAAGCATCTCCAGTGGGAGATTCATCTCATCCCAAAACAAATACCTAAGACACTGGGGGCAAATCTCTCCCTACAGCACAGACATGTTGCTTTTCCCTGATATCAGGGGCAGCCCAGGCAGCTGATTTAGGCTTGGAGAGCTACTGGATGTCTGTGGTTCCACAAGTGAATACTGCACCTTTCTGTGCTCAACTCCCATTTCTTCCTGCAGTGTTTAAAATGGAGCAGGCAGTTTATATGCCAACACTCACATACATAAAATGGTGTAGATCCAGAAGCAGACTTCACTGTTGGCACAGCTTTAACCAACAGGGAAGGAAAATACCATCTTCCTGTTTAGCTTCATTTACACTTCAAAGACCTTTCAAAACCCATTCACATTAGAACAGATTCAGCAATAACATCCCACTCTTCCCCACTTCCTCTCATGTTCTTTTTCTACACTTTTTTAGTTGTGTAGAAATAATAACCTTGAGTTAGTAAGAGGAATTTCTGTGGCAGACAGGGATGTTCAGTGTGACACAGATGAACTGGAGTGTATCTGCTGTGACTTATGTGCAGGACTGAGGCTCCTGCAAGTCAAAGGCCTTTGGAGAGACACAAAGGCACAGCCCCAGTGCAAGCTGTGAGCATGTGAGCATCAGTCCTCTCCTCTCTGAAGCCACAGGGATGTGCTCAGCCCTCAGATCCCTCCACCCTGAGCCAGTGTTGTTCTACACACACTGGACTGTTGTTCCCACCAAGGCACAGATACCCCTCCATACCCGGAAGATTTTGTGCATCCTCATTGTGGCTGAACAGAAGATAAACCTTGTGAGAAGCAAGCGAAGAAATTCATCCCCAAAAAGCTGAAGGAAGGACTGATCTGTGGAGAAGGGAAAGAAAGCTCAGCTTAGAAAGGCTTAAGCAAGCAGCCCCCAAAGGTTGAGCTGTGCATGCTGAGGCCTGTACCTATGGATCTGGAGTGGGTCAGGAGCTGGGCAATGTCCCTGTTGATCTTCCTAAGGTAATCTTGACACTTCTCCCACAGTCCCCTGCGCATGCTCGACAATCCAGAGACAAACAGGAATGCCATTAAAGGGTTGTTCAGGAAGAGAGTGAAGAGGCTGCCCCGCTGAGACTGATCTGAAGGGAAAGATAAATCAACAGACAAAGAGATACAGTTGGCACATGGAACACAGACACTGTCCCTGCCACAGAATGAAGGCGCTCACCCGCTAAATTCTGTAACAGAGCAACTGCTCCTCTGGGTTAGTCACACCTCGTGGAGACCTGAGCAGAGACTGGCAATGAAGCCTTGCTGGGGACCTGCATTAACACCAACACACCTTAACTGACTCTGCTCCCTTTCTGCCACTAATGAAGTGCCCACAGTGCTAAAAACCACCATCATCCCATGCTGGGATGGCAATTTCCTCTGTTAGAAGAGGCTTTGCTCCTACTGCTTAGTGGAGCTTTCTGTAGAAATATCATTAGTGTTAGAATAAATTACTCACTTTAAACAGTAGCTAAAGTTTATCAAACTACCTCAGGGACTGTTAACCTGATTTAGGGGTTACATAGTGGTGAAAAGCTATCTTTTCCTGAGGAATCTATTTGTTTGGGACAGACACATGATGCAACTGCAACTTGGGAAATGCAATACTGCACATACCTTGTAATGCTTTTGGATATGCTGTTGGAGAAAGCAAGCACACCAATGGTTGTCCAAATAAGTTTGTGAAATTCTGTAACAGATAAGAATTTTCAAGTATTGATGGTCACTTTGCTTGCCTTCATTATTCAGCAGGTCAAGGGTACAAACCCCACAATGACAGAGAACTAATGCCCCTCACACAGCTCAGCATTGGCAGCGAGCCTGACAACTTCACTTACTCATAGATCACAGCACAGAAAGAATGTAACACTATATTTTAAAGGAATTACAATTGTCTCATTTCACTGCTACTGATGACAGACACTAATATCATAGAAATAAGGCTTCTAGTAGCAATACTTCAAAAAAATCATGTTCTGCAGTAAAAGTGAAAGCCATTGGCATTCAGGTCAAAACAGCTCTTGCATCTTCCCTCAATACCAACTGAACTGTCCAGTCAAAGTAATTTCTTTCCCCTTTTGTTTCTAGCAGGAGGGGCTGTGTCTGATGAAACATGAAAACCTAGGGGACAAAAGTTTTAAAATAAGTTTCCTTTAAAGCAAGTATGTCATAACCTCAGCACGTTATGAGTTACAATACTCACTCCATGCCCCTTCAACCAGCACCTTAAATATTGCCCCAGTGTCTATTTGCACAAGAATTTCTCCAGAACCTCAAACATCACCACTGTCCAGTCTCAGAAACCTTTACCTGGTGGTAAATAGTTACCACAAAGGGAAAAAACCCTCAGAAATCATTTACACAACCCCATTAGTTGTCACCAGAACAGCTTTCTTAAAACTGCAGGCTTGCAAAGCCAGAGAAAATGTGATTGTGTCTGCATCCTCCCAGAGCCCAGGCCCAAACCACTGCCTCCAGAGCACACAAGTCTGCTGTAGATGAGACTTCTAAAACTGCCAGGTTGTGAGTGTAAGACATGCAACACCAGAAGTATTTGCTTGTGTAGGACCCTCCCAAAAACCCTTCTAGTTCATTAGGAGCCCAAGGCAGACTGATAATGCTGGACACTGAAGTTTGGTCTCTAATGAAGAAACAAGGACTATTCCCTCACAGACAGTAACAACAGGTCAGCCCAGGAACTGGTGAGACTGAACTATGAAGAAACATCTCAAACTCCAGGAGAGACTGCTGGTTTGAACTGGACACACACTGGCAGGTTTCACCTTCTGCAGTAACTCGTTTGCTCAGTGCTCATGAGCATATTGACATGTTTCATTCCATCTTGTAGCCCTCAGTTACAGACCAAAGCAGACTTGCCACCAGTAAGAACAATAATGCAGTTAAACACAGCCTAGAGCAAACCCAGGTCACTCAGGTATCACCCACTGCAGTATCTGGGAGCACTCTGGACTCTGTCCCAGCAGAGATTAAGCCAGTGAGTCCTGCCCAGGGGAGAAACTCCATGGCTTAACCCAGGACATGCTCCTTGGAACAGAAGATGCTCCTGCACCTCAGCTGCTACACCCACCCCTCAGACCCAGGAGAGACTCAGCCTTCCAGGTCTCAGCTCTTGATGAGACACAACTGCCTACCAGAGCCCAGGTGAACACCAGGACTCACTCACCAGCACCACCACTCTGCTCCCAACTCCCCCAGGAAGGTGTTTTGGGACACATGGAACAAAGGAACTGGAGCATCTGCAGCCATGGCTGGGAGCAGAGGCCCACACAGTGCTCCAGCAAAACCTGTCCTGCAGCCCAGGTGTTCACAGGAGCTCTAGATAAGGAATGCCCTACCTTTCAATGCATGGGTGACTCCAAAAAGGATAATCCCCATTTTATTTCAAAATTGATTCTGTTTTTTTTCACTTCAGCATTCAAGTTTCCCACAGAAGCATCACTGCTTTTTACAATGCTTCTCAGGTACACATCTTTTCAAAAAAGAACTCCCCATCAAGTCATGTCACATGTAGGCTTTGCTGAGCTGAGTGTACCACAGCACTGACAAAGGCCTTGCATTCCCACTGGCTGGAGGTCTGGGTTTGGTTTGGATTTGAGACTTTGCCTTTCACCGTGGTCCATGATCCTCGACAGCCACAGCTACAGGGAGATATTGATCTAAAAATATTATTTCATCCACATATGCAGTGGTAACCTTCAAGAACACACAGCCATCTATATTTAAATGGAAGTGTTAAAAAAAATTCGTGGTTTTCAGTAGACAGGCTCGATTTGCAGTTATCTTCCACTTCCAGCTAAATATACAGGGGAGGAAGCTGTTCAAGTGCCACTGATTTGACAAACTGGCAAGTCACTTCCTGGCAGGACTGACTTTCAGTCATCACCATTTCAGCCCTGCAGAGAGGGGGAGAGGAGGGGATGCGTGCAGGAGAGCAGGAATGGGCTGCAGAAAAAGATGTGTGAGCAGTTGCTGTTCCTGCTGGTAGTGCCAGCAGTGACATTTAAATGTCAGGATAGCTCCTGTCCTATCAGGAAGGATCAGAGCAGCCATGTGGAAAAAAGGCAGAACTGACTTCAACTTCTCACACAGTTGCACAGAACCTCTTTGTCCCACAAAGCCCGTCCCAGCCCACCCTGTCAGGACACTGGGGACAGGGCCCTCAGCACGCACAGCACGACAGGCAGGGGTGTGCCAGGGCTGGGGAACACTGACACTGACAGCTCTGATATGGACCTTCAGTGGGAAACAGAAGGAGACACCTGAACCCATCCCCACACACCTGCCTGCCTACGCTCAGTGGCAAGAGATGGGGAAGGTGAATGTCACTTCTGAAATGCTGAACACATTTCTCTTCAGATTCCTCACAGTTGTGCCCACACAGCTCTGATCTGGGTCAGAACTGCAGCCACTTCTATAACACTGTCCTGAAATACTTCCAAAGCTCCCATTTCTGTGCTCCTTCCACACAGGCAGAACTGGACTGCTCTCCCACCAGCTGCTCTGTGCTCTGGCTCAGCACAGAACTATCCAGAATCACACTGGCCACTGATTTAGTACCTCTCCTTGGCCAACAAATGCCTTTAAAACAAACAGCACAGACTGTGGACACTGAGCAAGGCACAAGTTCCTCTGGCCACTAGACGTCCCTGTTCCTCCTCTGAAACACAGCTGTGGATGTTCCATTTCCTCACTGCACATAATGGAGCTATAAAAAGGAAGACAGAACAAGTGGCACTTTCCCCAGATATAGCACATTCTTATTACCTCATTCATGAATGAAATAAATGTGTAATGCTCTCCAGATTCAACTGGCCACTAAGAGTGCAGTGCCTGCTTCTGTGTTACCCGAACTGCAGATTCCCAGGGTGATTTGGCACGAAGCACCCCAGGAAGGAGGCTCACTGTCCAAGCAAACACCACGCTACAGAAACACTGGATGTTAATCTGAGTCTTGTTACTTCCACAGACACCCCATGTTTTATAAGATCAGGGTCAATGCTTTGACTCCTTTCTGTTGCTTAAAAGCAACTGAGTGTTGGATGACTGGAAAAAAGAAAAGCACATTAGTTATCTCCCTCCCCCACACATACACACCCCGAGATTTGTCTTTGGTATAAAACAAAAATAAACCTCCCACCAGAGACCTTGGAAATCTTGAACCTTTTTTCCCTCCAGGAGGATTTATTACTTTCCAATGAGCGGCTGTTCATGTGCTTCTCCTTCTTGTTCCTATTCATAGGGTCAGATCCTGACTAGCATGCACAACCTCAAAAGAAAAGAAAGACTGAATACAAACTGTTTAAAAAAATAGCCTGTTAAAAGTGTAAACTAACTAGGGGTTGGCACTGTATCCTACCACACGAGGAGCTGCCTTCAAGGGCCTTACCTTATAGGCAACACTGTTGGAAGAGTCCACGATGATGAACAGGGGCTTTCTGGTGAAAGGGTAGAGATCTCCAGGGTGGAGGCTGGGAAGAGAAAGGGACACCCCACAGAGCACTAGAACTGCTGCACAGCTGTGACAGTGCACACGTTTCTCAGCCACACAGCTGCCCACATCCAGCTAAAAAGCAAGCAGATTCCCCATGGCCCAGTCCCCAGACTCATCTTCAGAGAGTAACTGCACAGTTAATTGGGTATTCTCTAGAATATGGGCTATGGGACCTGTTAGTAGTTCAAGAGCTCTTGAGAAGTCATCCACCATTAAGCTGAAGTTTGCCAGTAATTAAGAACTTACATGAAGTCCCAGTAATACTTCTGAAGTGTTTAAACCATCATTTAAAGCTGTATGTTCATCTCTAAGTGTTCGACTCCAAGTCAATCTCCATTATCATGTCCTGCACTGAGGAGCTGGATGCATTTTTGTCTATTAAAGACAAATCCTTCTGCACCTGCAGGTGTCCCTGTGACCCTTACCAGTGCATCTCCTTGTAGGACTGGTTCCTCTTGTGGATGGCGTCCCCATTGATGATGTCCCGGTTGCTGTTTGTCAGAACACCCCCGAAGTCGTAGGGACCTACACGGGCCAAGAGGAAGGCTCAGATCAGCAGGGCAAACTCACCTCAGGGTTAATGATCACATCAAAGCAAGGAAGCAATGACAAACCCCAGAAAACTAAAGGGATCTGAACTACTCAGTTGTAAGGAAGGGAGAGGGGAATGGAGACTTTACTAACTATCTATCCCATTTCATGTTTTCGTAGCAGTTTCAGCATCTATCAAATGGAACCAAGCAATGCAACTTTGTAACTTCTAATGCAATTATTCACTATTTATCCACAAACATAATGCAAAAGTTACAAATATAAGTGCTCTTGCTACACTACAGAGCAAAAAGATTAGAATCCATTACACATCTGATACAGGAAAATCAATACCTTTGTAAAATTACTGTACTTGCAGACTCCAGATTCAGAATTTGATCAAAAAATAAGGCTAAATGAATCAAAAAGAATGGATATATTACTATCATCTGCAGTTCTAACACTGCAAAGGGGAGGAGAGAGAGCTCAGAGAATGAGAAAAGGACAAAACAGATTTAATCAGATTTCAAATCTGCAGCAAAGGTTTATGTTTTAAGATTTCAAAGTCAGAATTCACAATTCTCACATGCACACATCCTGGACATGTCTTCCCACAGCAGGCTAACAAAGTATTCTGCTAAGTCTGCACAGCTGAGCTACCCCCTGACTGTCTGATGGAGAGGAAAGATGAAAGCAATGGCTATAAAATGTATCAAATCCTACAAGATAACAAAAAATATTTCTGCCATTGGTATGGGTACGAAACATCACCAACATGAGTAAAACAAAGGATTAGGGTTTCCTCATTCTGTTACACATTTGCAGAGTTGGTTGAGCCCTATTTGGCCACCAAATGCAATATTTTCAGGTTTGGATACAAGGCACCTTTCCATTTTAAGGGAAGCTTTGGGGATACAAAATCAGGAACAGAACACACATTAATTTAGCACTGTTACAAACATCTCACGTGGTCTGCCAAACACAAACAGCCTGCAGGCAATGGACAGTGCAACTTGCAGCTGCTCTCCCTTTTAATAAGGCAGAACTCTGTGCAGACCACACCACCTTATTAAAAGATTGCAGTGATGGGATTCATTGGATGAAAGCTGCACTCTGATCGTGCAGCTCTTCAGGTGACTGAGCCTGGATGCCTCTGCAAGGCCTTAAGCTGGAACAACACATGCAGTGAGGTGGACATACCACAGGCTTTAGAGAACACACTTCAGTTAGAACCTACCACCAAGGTGCAGCAAGAAGTTAAAATGTTAAAAGCATCTAAAAAAAATCACCGCCACAAACCAAAGCTGACAGGGATTTTTTTCCTTTTAACATTTTGAGAGCTCTATAAATCATGCACTGGGGAGAACAAGGCATGCATTTTATAAAGGAATGCAAGTCTCAAACAGATGAGGTACAATATTTAGGATGTTAAGAAGTTATTTTCATTTTTTTTTCTTGAATTAGATAAACAGATCTTTGGACTGTGTTTACTTCAGCCAACCATTTTTCAGCTTTCACATTGCAGCTGCATCCAAATATTCTGCTAGATTGCAAAGAACAGGAGGATGAGGTGAGGGGGATTGTCAGAAATCATGAGAAGGGCTTGAATTGTCAGGTTAAGGAGCGTGCAAATCGACCAGTCCCTGCAGCCGCTTCAGCCCTTTCACTGCCCATCTCCTGCTGCTGGGGGTTGGAAAGAATCACAAAGTGCCACTCAGACACTTTATGAACTTTGCACTGATGCATCAACTGAGCCATGTGGTCTTCTGAATTGGGGAAGCTTTTAATACTCCAGATGCATCAAAAACTGTCCTTTGAAAAGTTACCGGGTTAATGCACACTAGTTAAAACACGATTAATTATTGTTTGTGGAAATAAAAGGCTATCTTACTAAGTAGACAGGAGAATCAAATTGACTTGTCTTTTGAAAGGAGCTTTGTGACATCTTTCTTGGTCACTTATCCTGGAACATAAAGAGAATTCAAGCCCTGTTCATGACAGGGAGCATTCCTTTATTGTACCTTCACTATCCGAACGACCTGATGGGAACACGCCCGTGGCAGACAGGTAAATCAGCAGCACACTGTTGGCAGGCAGCTCCTGGAACCCAGACAGGGAGAGTGGCAAGGGAACAAAGGGACAAGTTTAATATTCAATCATCACTTGCATAAACACACTGTCATTATAAATGGGCTGCTCCTGTGTGTGTTTGCCCTGCCCCACCAGACACCCCTCCAGACAGGGGGGACACAGACAAAGGGGTCACCTGATGATATCTCCACAGCTTTTCTCCACACACCTCTGGGCTGATATCAGAGGTACAAGCAGCACTGAAAAAGCACCTCCTTCCACACAGACTCTCTTCCTATCTAGGCAGATCCAAGGCTTTCCAAGACAAGGAAACCACAAGCTGCATGCAGCCCCTAACTCCCAAACAACTCACAAAGGAAGGGTTGTTTCCAAATACCCCAGAGCCTCCAACATCTGCCTCTTCCCCTTGACCCTTCTCAGGAGGCCAACAAGCACAACACAGGTTTCTGCATAAATCTGTAAAAGAAATCTATTTTCCACCTTTCTAATGGGCTGTTTGCATGCAGGAACAGATGCTTTTAATCTTTGTCAAAGGCTGAACACACAGGCACCCAAAATTCTAAGAAGTAAGGATGCACTTCCTGCACCTCACCAGCTGTTTCTTGAAACAAAATTTTGGTTTTACTACTAAATCCAAAGTTGCTGACTTGTACAGTCAGAATTAAACATAATGAGTCCATCAACTTGGTTAAATTAAGTGCAGCAACTGTATTAAAAAATCTACAGATGTACAGATTACTGGCCTGGGGGAAAGCAGTGGGTGATAAAAATACAGTTCAAATGGAATACAGGACTGGAGAGTCAGCAGCTATAGAGTGCTGAAGAGCAACAGCATACTTCTTGACATACTTCCCTGATTTTGGACTGTGTTTGGCATGACATGAAATAATGGAATACTTTGAAGTTCCTTCCGTTCTCCAGATCAGTGGAGATCCACATTTTATTCCGTGTCACACACCATCCTGGGTATTTTCTCTTACAAATAAATTCAGCAATTTCACAAACCTTAAATGATGCTGCTAAAAATGTATATAGCTGGCTAAAAGTTGGTTTGTAAAGTAGATATTTATGGGGGTTTTCCCGCCTGGCTGGTTTCTCTGTCGACTCCTATTAAAACAAACAAAGAAATCACTACTCAAAAACCCCAACAACAACATCTTATCCAAGCAGTTTCATAACCTTCTCAATTTCTATATATTAGAATGTTCATCTCCAACACACTTCCCACACAAATGGTCTGCCCATGCTGCATTTCCTACTGCACAGCACTGGAACCAGAACTGTGTATTGTCCCTCATTTAACATGTTACCTTTCCTTTTCTCTAAAGCATCACCCAAGAAAAGAGTGACAAAATTCACTCTTCATCTCAAATGAATAAATTGTAATTTTCATATCTCCTTCTGCCCCCAGATAAAATATTTCTGTGCTTTCTCTGCAGGTGACATTTCAGGTCTGAGCTACTCTTCAGTAACTTCTAGTAGGTTACCCCACCTTTCCTGACCTGCTCTGCACAGTGACAATACTGAAGGAGAACACTACTTAAAACAAACAAAAGACCCTGCTAAGATCTGTTGCCAGGTTTGTCACTGAAGTGGAACCTACCTGCATTCCAGGTTTGTTCATTTGTGATGCCAAGTTCATTGGTTCCCTCTCCAGTGCTTGCAGCATCCTGAACATGTCAATTGTTAATTCACTGAACTTGACCTGCAAGGGAGTCAAACAGTTTATTCTGCTGCATACACATTAAACACCATTTCTTTGCAATAATCCAGCTAAGAGACTCCACTGCACATCAGACAGACCATCCTCTCCCTGTCTCAGGAATCTGTCAGTGCCACCTGAAGGTGCAACAAACTGGAGATATGTCAGGTGAAAGCTTAAGTCAAGCATTTTCTAGATATACCTCAGAGGCCTCTCATGCTTGAATACTGAGAACAATCCAATGTATAAAAATCAATTCCATCTGTTTAATTGACATGATGAATATAAGCAGTAATAGGTCAGTACCACAGGTCTAATGCCTAACATTTCATTTTCAGCTCCTATTTCTGAGAGCCTCTTCTTGCTGCCATTGCAAACATCACAATAAAAATATTTCAGTGTTCTCCTCTATTGGAATCTCTGTTGTATGATCAGAAGGGATGCCACAGGGGTAAACCCAAGTCCCCAAAATTTCTTTTACCTGGTTGTTGCAGTTCCCAATAATCAGTGCATCTGCAAGAGCAAGCTGTCCCACAATCATCCCCTGCTCCAGCAATGGAGCTCCCATCTCAGAAAGCCTGTTAGAGGTGATTACAATGGTGTTGTCATCATTTAAAACCATGACAGGGTCTGCCTAAAAAAAGCAACCAGAATAAATCAGGAATTCAGGAAACATACAGATCTGCAGTCAGAGAAAAATCCAAAGGTCTCACCACTTCCAGTAAACATTTCATAACTGAAGCAGATTTTCTAAATTACTTTGCCATACATGTATTTGTGTATTTGTATGCAGGGTGCAGGGCAATGCCTTCCCATATGGAAAGGCAGATTTCTTAGGGACTGCAAGAAATGCAGGGTGCAAACACAGGAAGGTTCAGCAAACAGCCTCTAATAACATGGACTCTGCTTCAGCTGCTCTATGCCTGAGGAGTCAAATGTCATCAACAACCTTAAAAATTAATGCAGAATAAAATAAATATCCCTACAAACAGAATAACTCTGCATAAGCTTAGTTTGTCTTCCCTTCCTAGAGATGAATAGCAAAGGAGGTGAGCAAATGATAACACTGCCACCCATTCTGGCAATATTTAAATCCTCATGTATTTAAATGTCACATGAACACATGTCAGGGTTTAACTGGGACAGGCACACTGTCCCTGCACGTGGCACACCTGCTTACCCCACAGACATGGTGATAAAGGACCAACACACTGAACAAGACAGAAAATCTTACATTTGAACAAACAACTACAAAGAAATTATATTCTCACCTCAATAAATGCTGCCACTTCCTGAAGAACCAGGTTCCACTCCACCTGATCTTCAGTATTAAAACGATGAGTGTAGTCTTCGATTTCATCTGACAGCTCCTGATGTAAAGAGGTCAAAGACAGACACAGTCATTCCTTAAACTGAGAGTTTAACAGGCAGTCAGTAACTTTACATTTGATTGGCTGTGCTGGCCTTTAGGAATAATAAATAAATAAATCGATCAACTCTTTGAGAACATATGCAGCAGACTTCTGACTAACATGCCAGCCAAAACGTGCTCTTTCAGCAGACAGAATGCCAATGTTGCACTCAGTTTTGGCAATGCAAATTGGCTTTTAAGTAGGTCCAAATGCAAAGAATATCTGCAGTTAAGTATAACTATCCCACTCACATGCAGCTCTGTCACTGGTTATTACCATAAGTTATGGATACCAAGGACTCAAATTTCAGCTTACAAGGAACTCTAAATATATGGAGAAAGGGAATGGTGTGGCTGTTTTAACTGCTGCTAAGATAAGCTGGCAGTTCAAGGGAGCTCAGACAGACAGACAGCAACGCAACCTACACAAAACTGTCAGGACCAAGAGCTGCTTGCAGCGAGGTGTCAGAGGGGCTGGGAAGCACATGCTGTGGGGAGCAGCTTGCTGTTCCTTTCCTGCAGTCACAGGGCACCTCCCTGTCTAGGCTGCAGCACTGGAATGCTTTTATTTGGTGTTCAGACAATGCTGTCAAATCTTTGAGCTTAAAGTGTCATTATTAAATGCCTGAATCACAGGAGATGTGCACTGTGTTGGATGTCAGACAGACCAGAAAAGCAAGGATCAGCAACCTCCCACCCCTCAGCTCCTTTACCCTCACTTCAACATACCTTGACCAGGTCCTTTACAACATCCATTTTGTTGAGCAAGAGACACACCACTATAAACCTTGCATAGTAACGCAGCTTCTTAACCACCAGCTCAGGCCTAAACACAACAACAGAAACACCACAGCCAGATCTGAGATTAAAACACAGCAGAGGTAGGTAGTGGGGGTAAGGAAGAGGTGAAGTTTAAGGCCAGAGCAAGGCTGAACACTCACAGAATTCATGTGGTGATCAATAGCTGCCTGGCTGCTTACAGGTTTATTTAATATTGAGTACAGGAACATAAAAAAATAATTCAAGCCAGCCACAGCCTCCCCCTTCTCCCCAGACTCCTTATGTGAGAAAGGCATGGGGGTCAGATATCACAGCTGTCTCTTCAGACCTTGTCATACTGCAGGAGAAGCTGATGATGCCCTGAAAAGCCTGATTAAAATCAAACACAATCCTCTGCTTCAACCCAAGTGACCTATCTTCCAGCCACAGCACTCTGGGTCCCAGCACAGATATTGCTCAGGACTCAAAATGACACAACTCTGAGCCTAATGCCTCTTTCTATCCAGGACCAGGTAATAGAATATTCCTCCTGCCATACAGCAAAGCTCTCAATTGTCCTGAGGTTTTCAGTCATGGCAGGAGGATTAAAAGAAACTTCCTTCAAGGACACAGGTTTTATCCTCATTATGCTTCTACAGTTTCTCTCTCTTTGCTGGTGTTCCATACCCCATTCTGGCCTTGAGAGAAGAAGGGCACCCACTCAGACATACCTGTCCTCTTTGTTGACTTGGGAATAGTATGACCTCTGCCTGATGGCTGAGTAGAAGGAGAAAGCCTCGTTGAGATAACTGGTTTCTGAGGTGCGCAGGCTGCAGGGGAAGAATCAGATCAGCTCAGACTGCCTGGGATGGAAATCCATGCCAAACCCTCCCTTCCTGCCCCCTCAACCATCTTGTGCTTCCACAGCAAAACTGCCTCCTCAAGTAACATCATATGAAAGCCAGACTCTCACTCTGGGAAGCCAGATTTCAGAGCTTGGATCCCCCTTCAGATAACTCTCAAAGCCGCCCATCTTGCACCCATATGTACAGGTCACGGGTTCATCAAACAGGCTGGAGGAACACTGAGCTCCCAAACCTGTAAATCACACTTTTGCATGACAGTCCAGTGCAGCACACATGGAAGACACTCTGGAGGCAGGAGTAAGTCCTTAGGCAGTATGAGTGTGACCAGCAGAGTGGCACCAGGCTCACAGCACCCCATGCAGTCCCCAGGGCTCTCATTCAGGAACACTTGTCATGACTCAGCCCAGTCACTGATTCCTCCTGACTGAGCACCCAGGCATTTGGCAGGGAGCTGCCACCAACCCTGCATTCCCCACTGAATCCTCTTCAGTGCTTACTTACTAATAATGGTAATAGAGCTGCCCAATCTTGGAAGCAATTTCCCCAATTTGCCACCTCTTCAACCCATACCGATTGTCCAACACTTGTCTATTTCACAAGAGAGAAAAGAAAGATTAAAAGGCATCCCCAGTTCCCCAGAACATCCCACCAGACAAGACAAGGAGCCACTGCAAGGCCAAATTCAGCTCTGATCCCTGGTGCAGCAGCAGCCCCTCACAGAGCCAACAGCACAGCACAGATCCCAGAGCAAGGACCATTTATCTTGCACAAACCTGCGAGAACCAGACATAAGTGTGATGCACAAAATACACACAACAAAAGGTTACAACTTCCCAGGAGAACACTCAGACTACACAGCCAGTGGAAGGTGTGAAGGATGAGAGCCCACGCTGCAGCAAAAGGCTTCACACCATTCCAGATGGATCCTGCTCTGCAGAATCCATCATCTCCTCAGCAGGACATTAAAGCACTGCACATTCAGGTAGAGCAAGAGGGTTTGTTAAAAAAGTCACACTGAAAACTCTGCAACATTTTAATCCATTAGACTGTGAGCGCTGCAGGAAGCAGCTCCCTCCCTTCATGCTTGAACAGCACAGTGAAATCTCAATTTTGGCTGGGGCCCTGGGCATGCCAGAGATTAAAGCTGCACTTAAACCCACACAGCTCATCAGCCTGCAACATCCCCTTACCGATGCTGCTGCTGGAACTTCCAGAGTTTGGTGTAAACATCAAATGTTCGCCCAAAATAGGACTGCCACTGCTTCTGCCCATACTGAGGTAAATCCCTGCAAGAGACATGACAACAGCAGAGTCAGGGAGCACATTCCAGTCAGCCCAGTGTGACAGCAGAGTGTTTGTGTGCAAGTCAGAACAGCTTTGGTTGGGACTGACTTGCAATCCTTTAGAATTCTGTCTGCACCCAGAACTACAAGAACCACAATTCCTGGAGTTTCTCAGAACCTGTTGTCACTGGATCACTCCAAATAGGAGATGACCACGTTGAAAACATCTTACAGTCGTGCTAGAAGAGAAGTAATTTTGTGGTTATATGTACAGAAAGCTAAATTGGACTCTTACAATATCAGAGTAGAAAAAAAACCTACTCAAGAGCAAGCAGAATACTCTACTGGAAATTAACTCATTTAGACTGATAATATTTCTTGCTGCTCATTAAGGAAATAACCCTCTTTAAATGGATGAGACTGTTTGCTGTGTTTCAGGAACAGAGCCTGTAATATCACCAACAGATCTGCTGTTCAAATGTCACCAGGTCAGGCCAGCACATGGATGCTCATAGTTAACATTCATGTCATGTTACATCATCACCACAGCATTTGTCACCCTCTAACTCACAGTTAGTGACATGCCACAACCTGAGACCTGCTGGTGTTTTCCTGCCAGTCTCCAGTGCTGTCAGGCAAGTCAGACAGCCCAGCTCAGCCCTGCTTTCCCATCTCCACTGCAGTTCCAGCTATGTTTCCACCCCACAGCTATGAACTATTCCTATGGATTTGGGCTTTAAAGGTTTGTGCTCTCCATCCTCACACGAGGTTGTCACCTGGGAGTGACTTGAGTCTTGGAACAAAAGCAACCGGGACCAACCCCCTCAGTCTCCCTGAGCACGTGCTGCCTACAAGTCTACGCTGAAGCTGATTCAAAGGAGGGGCTCAGCTCCACAAGTGGAACAGCTTTTCCAAGACAGCACAGTCTTTCATCTGATTCAAGAATGATTTCTCTGGGGAATGCTCTCCCACATCACTGTGCTGGTTAATACACCACCTCCAGCACATGGGCACAGAAGAACAGCACATTCCACTTCCAGTCTGCAAGCTGAAGGCCAAGGGAACCACCACCTTTAGGAAACCTGGCCATGTCCTCTGAAGAAGTGGGAGAAGCAGAGCAGAACAGACAATTTCAGAGTTCTGGCATGTTCCTGCTCATTGTCATTGCTGTAACAGCACCCGAGGTAGGAAAGGAAATTAATATTCCTTTGCTAATCAGCCAACTGTACTTCCCACACAGCTTGAAGGGACTCAGCTCAGCTACTACACGTAAACTGAATCTGTCACCAGCCTGGAAAACCATTCCAGCACTTGGTGCTCATATTCCAGGAAGATATCAAGGAATCTGTCAGGATTTTACCAAAAACAATCCCCCCAAACTTCCAATTGGCTCTCAAAATCTTGGAAAACAACAACATCACCCAAATACAGCTTGATACAAACAGATGCAAATTTAATGCATTTCCTGCAAAGAATGATTCACCACCTTCTCCTGTTGTAAGGGATGGTAGTATTTGAGCTAAACAAGAGAAGTTAAGGCCCTGTCCAAACACACACCCAGGATACATTGCAGGCAGAGGTAGCTTTAATTTAATTAGCACATCCCCAAGAGCCAATGTTAAAAAGTGGAAATAAAAAATGAGTACAAATACAAAACAACACTAAAATGGATCATTCAAAAAAATGACACAAATCAAAGCTCCCTGGCACTAACACAGAGAATGACTGAATCAGCAAGTTGACTCCAAGAACCCTACCAGCAGTAAATAAGGGTTTCTAGGCCAAGTTGCTCAGGACATCTGACGTATGGGAACAAGAAAACACCCCTCTCTCGGACTCCAAGCAGTAGGTGTGTGCACAAATTAAGGAATAATCAGGTAACTACGTGCTGACCATGCTCATGCAGCTATTCCTCATCAATCAGCTGATTAACACACTCTCTACACCTCACCTGCCACCCCCAGATTCCAAACCTTCCTCTGGACAAGCTTTAACACCCTTTAACACCCGACCCACTGTGCTTCATCAGGTTTCAATATCCAAAAATCCGTGGCCTTTGAAGAAGCCTCTGTCAGCACAGTGTCCTTGTGTTTGGCCACTGCTGCCCACAGCTGCTGCTGGGTGTCCACAGGGATATTCCTGAGGGAGTGTGCTCTCCTAATTGCAGCTGGCATAGCTGCACAATGCCATGGATCCCTCTGCTCCCCAGGGAACGGCGCAGATCTCCATGGAAACAGACAGCAGCACTTGTTCTTTTGATAGTATTCTGACATGGCTGTAATAAAACTTCATTTATGACAATACATTCCCGTGGTTTCAGCACAGCTTTTCCAGACAAGAGCTGCCCTTCCTGCCACCCGTTTGCTGCTGAACACCACACACGGCCCTTCATGTGCCAGGAAATGCTGCTGTGAGAAAAGAGATGCACAAGCAAACAGGGACATGTAGTGCAGGCTTTTTAACAGGACCAGGGGCTGAGCATATTTGGTGAGAAACAGCCTAAAAGAGTCCCAAAGCCTCAGTTGATTGCAGAGTGGGTTATTAACACAGCTCCTCCCACTGAAGGAGGCAGGGAAGGCAAGATCCACAAGCATCTATACACCCAACCTGAGCACTAAAGCCCTGTGTCATAGCAAGACCTTTTGCTGTTTCCAGATCTACAGGACACCAGAGCAGTGTAGTATTTGAAAGGCAGGCTCAGGCTGTGCAGGGTGTGCCCAGCCCAGACACCACTCCAGCAGGGAGGAAGGGGCAGCCCAGGGAATCCAGCTTCACAGGAGACAGTGACTCAGGACAGTACAACAAGTGGGAACTGCTTTGTTTCTTGGCTTCTAAAACATTCTAAACGGGATGTGAAGACACAAACTCAGATGTTCTGGAAGGATGGGTTTCCCCTACTGGGCACACAAAACTGGTTCCCTCGCTGCACTAGAGTGGCTGGTGGGCAAATTCCACAGACAGCCCAGAATTTTATTCAATTCTTGCTGTGCTCTTTGTCTCAGCAAAGACTGGCATTACTTACATGCTCATAATTGGTCCCTTATCAGTAGCTCCCTTCAGCCATGGTGCTGGCAGGAGGCAGATAACACTGGCTGAAACCCAATCCAGGGTGCTGAGCTGTGCTTGGCCAGCACCACCTGGCAGTTGTCACACAGGGACAACTTCCAGAGATGTGGAGATCTTGAGAAAGCCCTGAAGACTCAGCAGCATCCTTCAAAGAGGGAGGTTACAATAACTGTAAGTTTAATATTCAAAGCTTTAAACACATCCACAGTTTTGACAGGTGATAAAAAAGACAATTTCCTTTTATGTTCATGGGCTTGTAGTAATTACAGGCTCTTGTTCCCAGAACCTGAGCAGCAGTGGGATAACAGTGCAGTGGTGTAGCTTTCCCGTGGACTCCAACAATCCACAAAGTCCTGATCCCAGCAGGGCACCCCCCATAACCTGCTGCACCTTCCCAGGACCTGTGACCCCACCTGAACTAACAGGGTCCTGGGGAGGTTCCACATTTGGATCTTACTAGAAATCTGCAAAATACATGTTTCAACACTATCACTGTGTTCCATGAAAGGACAGTGGTCACAATTCCTACAGCCTGCACAGTCTGAGAAAGTATGAGAGATCACAGGATCAGACCTCTGAGATTATCAAGTCCCACCTGTGACTGATCCCAGCCTTGTCAACCAGCCCAGGAAGAAATTCCAACCTGAGCCTCCCCTGGCACAGCCTGAGGCTGTTTCCCCTTGTCCTGCCCCTTGTCCCCTGGGAGCAGAGCCAAGTCCCCCCTGGTTCCCTACTCCTGTCAGGGAGGTGCAGAGAGGGAGAATGTCCCCCCTGCACCTCCTTTTCTCCAGGCTGACCCCCACCAGCTGCTCCTCTCTAAACCCTCCCCCAGCTCTGTTCCCTTTTCTGGACACACTCCAGCCCCTCAGTGTCCTCCCTGCAGCGAGGGGCCAGAACTGGACACAGGACCTGAGGTGCCTCAGCAGAGCCCAGCACAGGGGACGATCCCTTCCCTAAAATGTGGCCGTGGAAAGTCTTTTAATTGCTTAAAATTTTGAACCCCTCTGTGATCTTGAACACATTTAAGCCCTTTTTAACATCAAAAATAAAATAATACTGATGACAGGACACCATGAAAAACTGCTTCCTAACACCCTCCCCCTTTCCAAGAAAAAAGCAAGTGGGGAGTGGGGACAGGAGAGAAGAGAGCCACTGGAATACATTATTAGCAGCTGTCCCTGACTTACAGCCTGGGGCACAGACACCAGAAAGACACCCTGCCCCTGCCCTGCCCTGGAGATGGGATCCCTGGGAGCACCAGCAGAGCACACTTTCGAGCAGCAACCTTGGCACACCATCATATGTTTTCCTCAAATGCTGTATTTGGCATCTGTATTGGGAAGAGAGGAAGGAAATGCTACTGAAACAAAGACGTGGCAGGCTGAGCCCTTGCAATTTTTGGCAGCAGCAACAGCTAAGCAGCTGCCAACACAGCTATAGGCTCGGCTCCCTGCAGCTGAAGTGCCCAGAGGAGGTTTTGGGAAGGAAATCAGTGCTCTCCTCTCCCTCCTCCATCACTTCTTTTCCATGAGGCTTGGTAGGGACAAGAGAAGGGCAGAGAACACAGCAGCAAAGGCCATCATTGTCTCCAAAACAGAAGGTGGCAGGAATGCATCAAAGCATTTATTAGGCTGGAGGGGAAAGCGAGCAACTGGACTGAGAACTGGGATGTCTGCCAAGTCATTTCCAAGTGAACTCCCCAGAGAACAAGGACTAACAGATGAGATACCTGAGAATTATAATGTTGCTTATCTAGTCATTATGCTCATGGGAGTCACAGGTCTTGGAGGTGAAATGCTGGTCAAGTTTAGTGCAAGAAGAACATAATCTGTGCCAGGTTACAGCAGGGATAGAGGCAGGCTCCCATTCCACCATGTTCTGATTTCCACACAGCAGAACTGGCTGCTTAAGCCTCATTCTCTATTTTTATTGGCCACAACTCATCCAAAGGTATTTTCCATTTTCTTTTCATCTTGCTGGACAAGAAGGTTTCTCTTTGGCACAGTGCCATGGATATACACAGAAAATACACCTCTCATCTGGAAATCTGATAAGAGCACTAACTCCTTCCATGCCCAGGGAAGAGACAGCCTGGCTGGAGGCACTCTGCCACCCCTCTGATCTGGGCTGAGCAGCACACAGACACACATGAACTGCATTCATTTGTACCCTTCACTGACTCAGGCCAACATCTCAAGCAAAAGCTCTGTGATCAGGACAGACAAGAGTCCTGATGATCCCTCTGGGTCCCTTCCAACTCAGGAATATTCTGTGACTGTGACAGAGCTCCTTGAAACCCTGTCCTGAGCCTCTGAAGGGCACAAATGAGTATCAGAAAGCCTTGTAATGTCATATATGGCCCTGGAAATCCTGGCCTCAAGATCCTTCTGCTTTAGACTCTCTCTCATGGGGTGTCCAGTGCAATCACCAAAACCCCCTTGTCTCTCCTGCCCATTCACCACCCGCATTTTGGAGCACAAACTGTTTGTTTTGGATTTGATAATCAACTTCTGAGGCACATGAAAGGATTATCAATCGTGGGGGGTGGAAGAATTAAAAACATCTTTGCTCACCATCTGTGTTTGACTAACAGCAAGCTGTATGGGCCCAAACACACAGCATTACTCAGACCAGTAAGAGCCTCAACTGCCAACCAGATACCAGCCCAAACCCATGTTGCTGCAGAGACTCTCCAGCCAAGCTTAGAAACAAACCACAATTCAATACACAGTGTTTCTCTCAGCACTCACTGACAGAACAAGGGTATCTGTTCCACTGTCCAAATGTGAAGTGTTTTCCTTGAGCTCCCCTCACTCTTATTCTCCTGCAGACAAAACAGCCAAACTTTCTAGTCGCTATCAGAGATGCTTTATAGATAAATACAGATTTTACTTTCTCCACAGTTCAGATTAAGCATTTCTTTCACCAGACACATACAGCGTATCTTTTGGATCTTTCTGTTTATCATTTCCTAAATTTCTTCCCCCAAAATAATTTCTTTTCTCATTTCCTCCCACCCAGGCCAGTTCTTCTCATCCCTTTTTTTTGGCACAGAGGCTGTGGT
>VYZS01052660.1:0-11297 GCA_013400695.1 Neodrepanis coruscans | reverse complement strand
CCACGATCCCAACCCTCTGAAAAAAGGGGTTTGCAGAAACTTCTGGTGCCAGGAAACCAAGGAGCAGGTGGTCACAAATCCACATTAAAGCCACAACTCTCACCAAAACACCCCATTCTGACAGGAGGGACTGTGACTCACGGGAATCGTGTGTCGAGCCTCGGGTGTGAGCGGCAGCCACGTCACTCGTAACAGGGGAAAACAAACCTTTGCAAACCTGAGAGGTGGGGGAGAAAAAAGCAGCATTTCTGCTGTAACACCAGGCTCCTTGTGCTGTTGGTTTTTTTTTTTGGCTGCAGGCATCATGGTGAGTAAGGAGCCCAGCAAATGCTTACTCACCGCCTCGGACAGCGACGTGGAGCCGGCGGCTTCCCTGGCCCTGGAGATGAAATACGCGCTGGATCCCAACCGGCAGATCAAGAAGCGGAACAAGGCCCTGCAGGTGAGGTTCAAGGACATCTGCGAGGCCCAGAACGAGCAGAGGGACAAGCAGCTCTGCGGCTCCGCCCTGCAGGAGCCCGACAAGAGGGAAGCCAAGGCCGTCGCCTACAAGGCGGCCTATCGCAAGTACATGACGGTGCCCGCCCGCAGGTCCATCCCCAACGTCACCAAGAGCACAGGAGTCCAGACCTCCCCCGACCTCAAGAAGTGTTACCAGACCTTCCCCCTGGACCGCAAGAAAGGCAACGTCCTCAAGAGCGCCGCCACCGTCGACGCTCTGCCCGGCGAGAACAACGGCTTCCTGCTGGAGGTGAAGGCCGGGGGCTCGGCGGAGGCCGTGCCATGGGGCGGCAGGAAGGGGGGCAGCCTGCAGACGGCCGAGTTCATCTCCCACCTCAGCGAGCGCGCCAACGCCGAGGCCTGGGAAAGCAGCGATTTGCACACTTCTCCCAAAGAGCCGCCTCCACCACCTCCTCCTCCTCCTCCTCCTCCTCCTCCTCCTCTTCCTCCTGCTCTGCCCAACGCGGCCGAGGACGAGCCCGCGCAGCCCTTGCACGGCAGGGTCTTCAAGACCGAGGTGGCCGCCGTTTACCTGCCGGCNAATGGCACACGAATCTCGGCTGCTTTACGTTCACCCTCTGAATTTGTCACGGGGTGTCTTTCAGAAGGAAATGAAATTAAAACTTGCAAAAATAGCAAAGCTGGGGTTTTTTTTCCACAGCATTCACCCAGCTCAACACAACAAGCTCAAGCAGAAAAGAAACAAAATTCTCTTTGTCCTTAATTTTCATTATTTAAATTGACACTATAACTCAGTAAAACCCTTGATTTTACCTGCACAGTTCAGCCCATCTCTCCCATCACCTCCACAAGCATTTTGCAGACTGACTTGCCTTAATTCTCTCATCTCTACCCAGTGAACACACCTCTGCACTGTCTGGCAGTTTTGAAATCCTTTTGCAATTAAATCACAAATGTGTCAGAAGAAATCAGCATTTTAAAACTAAGAAACCAGCCCCTGTTCTCACTGGAAACAGAAAGGCACATCTTTAATTTAACTCTTTAGGAAGGTAGAAATTACGTTAATCCTAAAAATTCATAGTGTTTGTCATTAAAAAGTCCTCTGAGTTGTTGGTCACTACTGTCAACAAGGCTTTAGTGGTTTATTTTACAGCTGGTTAGAGTATTATCTGCATCAATATCAGTTATTGATTATCTCTATCAGGACCTGCATCTTCAGACTGGGAGGTCTCTTGATGTAGCTGAAAACCACACAGGCTTAAAGGCCTTTCCCAACATCACAATTCTATGACTCAATTTTTTAAAAAAAACCTATTATTCAGAAAAAGAATTCCCCTGGCTTTCTTAACTTACAGAAACTGCAGGAGATTGGGGGAAAAAAAGTGCCAAGCTTCTTGTCAAAGCCCAAATGCAGAACTATTTCCTCATCATCACTCATGCCCTGATCATCTGAGAAACACCCACAGCCACCCCCAGAGTCACCTGCTAGAAATCTCTCTGTTTCCTGCACACAATCACCCCCCCCCAGCTCTCAGCTCTTCCCAGACACACAGCAGCAACAGGTGCAGAAATCCAGGTTTTTTTTGTCTCTTTTTATCCACATCCCTCCCCTCAGCACCTGCCCATGAATTCCTTGGAGGTGCCAAGCTGGGATAGCCCTAAAATAATGAAACAGAACATCTCTGCAGCCTCTCAGACACACACACTTGTGTATCACAGCCCACAAGACTGTTTTGGACCAAAAAAACCCCTGTTTGTTACCACTCCTTTCTACTTGCAGCCAATTCCAGCTGCTGCTGCCTCTGCCCTGGGCATGTCCCAGCCCTGTCCCCTCCCTGCTGGGCATGAGGATATCGAGATGGGGCAGAAGGGAGATGTGTATTTGCATCTTTCCCCCTGTTTTAGGATTCCCTTCCATCCCAGATCCCTCTCGTTTTCTGGTGGTTTGAAAGGAGCTTGTGCTGAGGGCACTGCTGTTCTCCCCTGCTCACACTCCAGAGCTGGGAGAACACTCTGTTCTCCTGCAAAGCACCAACACATCATTACCACCAAGCCTGTCTTTATCCCCATTCCCCTCCAATTAGACAACTCTTTCCAATAATAGGCTGCCCCATCCTTTTATGAGAGCAATTCTTTGCAATTGCTGCATTCATTGTGCCACACACACCCAGCACTGTGTGAACTATCAGATCTCCCCTCGATTGCTGCCTGTTGGGTCCTTTTTTTTTTCCCTTCCTGCCAGAAGCAGGTGTGAGGTCAGTTCATAGCAAGAAATTAAAGCAGTCACACTGCTCTGTCCCTGCTTATGGAATTCTCCTGCTTTTCCTCCCTCCATGAAATCCCTCACAGAAACAAACAACCAGCACACGCTGCTGGTGAAAAAAAAACCACCTAAAAACAATACAAAATAACAAAAAAAACACACAAAGGCACAGCTAAATTTCTTAATCAGATTTTTTTCTGCCTTTAAGGGAAATCAGTGCTGTTGCAGTGCCGTGGGACTGGTGCTCAGTGCCTTCATTTCCACTGATCTGCTGCAGGTCCTGAACTGCTATTACTGCAATTCATCACTAAATGAGCCCATGCCAGCACAAGGGGAGCAGCAGCCCTGTGTATTTCCCAAAATGTCAGTGCCACATCAGCTGCAATTAGCAGCAACAGCTCTGCTGAAAGAAAGAAGGACCAAAGGACTTGATTCAAACTCTCTGTTATTTCCAGCACTATTTGGCAACGTGGCAATTCCACCTTTCTGGGTGGCAGCTTCTCCAAAAAAGCCAAATTCTATCCCAGATATTGCTGGATGCCTCAAGTCAGGCATGAAGAAAAGTGCAGGGCTGCAGCTTCAATTAAGAGTCCCAGCTCAGAGTTAAAAAAAACCCCATGAATATTACACGATGCAGGACTCAGCTTTACAACACACACCCAGCTTTATGCTCCACTTTGATTCTGAGACACCATTTAGGAACCTCTGGTACCATATTTGTCTGTACTTGGATTAAATCTCAATAAATTCAGACGCAGAATTTAACAAGCCAAATTCTGCCCTGTGTGGAGCAGCACTAAAACCAAGAGGACTGAAAGCAAAAGGCAAGTTAATAATCCTAAAAACTGGCTACTAACACCTGTTCCAGAGAGAATCCATATTCATTTTTTAGTCAGAGGTGGAATGTAAAGAGCTCTCACCCCACTCCTTGCAAGAGGCCTGGAAAGCACATGTTGTCATGGAGGGAATGGAAATGTCAGCTGGTTTCCTTTGGGATTCCCCCCCTCTTTGGCTTTTTTTTTTTTTCAATCCCAGAGGTGGCAAAGCCAAGGTTTAACAGGAGCATTTCTAAGAGAAAAAGCCTGGCCATGGAGGGAAGCAACAGATAAGCTTAAGAGCAGAAGGGAGCTGCACTAAATAAAGACATGAAAGCCAGAAAGAATCCAGCCAGTTCCATCTGTGAGGCACAAACTGTGTCCTGCTCTGAGTGACCCCAGGTTTTAGGAGCCTGTGACAGCAGCCCTTGGGACAGGACTGCAGGCAGAGCCTTTATTTCCAACACTGGGATTTTCACACCTATCCATCCCTCCTGCCTGTCCTTTGGGGTGGTCACATTCCTTTTATTACCCTCCTGAAACCACCTCCTAAATCCTTCCCTCTTCACCCCCACTGCACTTGCTGTGATTTCACATTGTGCACCATTTTCAGCTCATTTCCAAACACTGAGACTCCAAAATTCCCTGGAGATTGGAACAACTCCCCTTCCTAAGGCACAGCCAGCAAATCCCTTTGGATTCCTTCATTTCCTTGATTTCCTTCATCAAGGAAAGGAATCATTTCTGCCCAAATCAGCACTTTGTGGATCTTGTGATCCTTGGGTTGAGTGGGTGTTTTTTTTTTTAAATTCTAATCCATACACACAGTTATTTCCACACAGATCAGTCCTAAAGTGAAGTATTTGAGTATTTTGAAGTATTTTAGCTGCCTTCACTGTGGGAAATTTGGTTTTCCAAGCTTTAAATCAGTCTTTCCTTGTTCCCCTGGATCCAACCTGAGCAGGAACACCTTGTCCCTGCAACTGTCCCATTATATTCCCAAATTTCCTCATGGAATTATTTCAATACCTGCTGTCAGTCCATATAACCCCCACACACACCCACCTTGAGCCCTGCTAATTCTCTTATTTGAAAAAAAACCCCAAACCAAACCAATCAAACAAAAAACATCCACCAGAAAAAAAAAACACAAAAAAACCCAACAAAAAAAATCAAACAGAAAAAAAAAAAACTTAAAAAAAATCCCAAAAAACAAAACAAATAAAAATATAAAACCAAGAAAGCTGATTAATGAAGATTGATCACTGAAAGATCCAGTCTCATGTGGGAGGTTTTCAACAAGCAAATGATGACCAAAAAGGAAGAGTGAACCCTTAGCAACAACCAGGCAGTAGAAAAAAAAAAACACTAAAAATAATCTTTTTAGCAAATCTACTTGGTTTTAATACTCAATTTTCTCAAAAAAAAAATAAATATGACACTAAGAAATCCATATAACTTAATTTGCAAATACAGTCCAGCTTTTTATCTGCACACACTGAACAGGCCCCAATAAAGGGAAAATATTTGAAGTGCTCAGAAAAACCATTTGATTTCCATCTGGTTGCTGTTCAGTGGCTTTTCAAACCAAGATGAAATGTCCTTCCCCTCCCCACACCTCCCTGCTTGCACCTGGCTCAGCAGCTTCCAAGTGAAATTAAGGCTCAGGGACACACAAAGGCCAAGAAAAGCAAATTGCCACCATTCAGACCTGGAAACACTGGTCAGGTCTTAGGAGGGAGGATTAAAACCAGTGTTCCTGCTCAATAGATCCACAGGAATGAGCAGGGATCAGGAGCTTCCCAAATCACACACCTGCAAGGAGAGTTTTCCTGCTAAATCAGTCTTAAAAAAACAAAAAAAAGATGCCAAGGTTTCACAGTGAGAATAATCCTTGAATTTGGGCAGGATGAGGATGGAAAGAGCCAGAGCCATGAGGTAGGCAGGGAAAAAATGGGCTCAAAATGAGCTTTGCAGGAGATGAAACACCAGATTCCAAAGTGACACCTGCTCCTGAGCTCACACTGGGGCACAAAATGGTCAAAAAGGGTGAAAAATTAGGAAAAAGGCTTGTCTGAAGATGGAAGGGTTGTGGGTTTAAAGTGCTGAAGCTCCAGCTCCCCCAGGTTTCAGATTTGGGATGTGGATCTGCAGTTCAGACTGATAAAAGCTCCTGGGTAACAAATCCAGGGAAATGAAGGGAAAGAAACAGGGGAGATGTTGGATTGCAACATCTTTAAGGCCCCTTCCAACACAGACCATTCTGGGATCTGTGGACTGAGAAAAACCTCTTTTAAGGGAGAATCTGCCAGGCATGAACCCCTGAATCCCTGAATCCCTGAATCCCACCTCTGTGCCACTGCTGGGAATTTAAATCCAGATCCAGGAACTGGATCAGAAAACAGAAAATCCTGAAACCTTCTCGAGATACAACAGAAAGAGCTGAGCACTTGCAGGGCCCATCCTGCTGGGTTTGTTTTCTCTCTCCACACCTTCCCAGCCTTCCTGCAACCACAGGATGGTTGGAAAAGATCTCCCAGCCCCACCTTGTCCCCCCCAGCCCAGAGCTCTGAGTGCCACCTCCAGTCCTTTCCTTGGACACCAAACACAAGCAGCAGCAGCATCAGGGGCCACCAAAAGTGCTCCCTGCTCTCAATTTTCTGCTCCTGCCAAACATTTAGAGTGTTAAACCAGTCTGCCTGATGTAGTTATTATCTGAAACCAGTGTAGGCTTAGAGACATAATGCACAGAGGGCACTGGAGCTGGCACTGAAATCTTAATCACAGCAGAATGATGGCAAAATCCCCCAGGTTTTGCTCTCTCCCCCCTTTTCCTCCTGTACAGAAGCAGTGCCTGTGAAAAGGGCTCCTCTTTTAAAAGCAAAACCCAAGGAGTTGTGTTTGAACACCAACTCACCCCTGAGCACCTCACCCCCAGCTACTCCCAAAAGTGACACACACAGGGATGGAATTTTAGGATTTGGGGGTGGAAGAGCAATGGGAAGGGAAGAGGAACATCAGCACAGTGAGGCTGCAGCAGAGGGTGGAGGGAGCAGCAGATCTGGGGGTTCAGGACTCTCAGGGCACCCAGAAAGGAGCCTGAGGTTGTGAATCCACAGCAGAGGTTTGGGATGAAGGAACAAGGCCAACCCCTGGAATGTGCTCCCAGACAGGGCAGGCACTTCCAGCAGGTTAAGAATTACACACCATCAGTGCAGCTCTTACTCAGCCAGAGCAAACAAATTCCCTGAATTATTATTAATACAAAGAGCTGACATTTTAATTATCCCCCTGATTTTTCTGATGAGACAACAGAGGCACAGATATTTGAGAGAGATGCCAGACCTTGCACACACCTAATTCCTGTCAGATTTGGGGATTTCACTTGAAATACATTTTCATTCTCTCTGTTCTCAGTGGGGTTTGGTTTTTTTTAAATCATTCGACAGCCCTATTAAAATATGTATTTATTTTTTCTTAAAAGCACTCCCTGACTAACCTGAGTATAATACAAAATGTATTTACAGGGTGAAAGCACTGCAACTGCTGTGGTGGGAGTTGTGCCACACACCCACAGTGCAAATACCTCAAAAAGCAAATTAGTCATCTGCCTCCAACTGTCAGAATGCAGGAAAAAGACAACAAACTGGCAACAGCCTGAAAAATCTCACCATTGATTTTCAGAAACCAAATTAATAAATAATAAGACAAAAAAAGGAGTGTTCAGGTGTGGAAGTGTCCCAGCTCAGGTTGGATGGGGCTTGGAGCAACCTGGGATAGTGGAAGGTGTCCCCTGCTCATGGAATTGGTGTGTTGGAGAGAGGAAAATTCTATTTTTTGGTTAATTCTCATATAGAAACTCCTTAAATAAAGCCACCCTCATATAAAGGGAAGGATAATGTTGTGTCCCAGTACCCAACACTTCTGGAATTGGGTGGCTCTAACTGCCAGGGGAAAATAAAACCCAGGAAAACAGAATACAAAACAAAAAGGGAAAAGAGAAATATTTTTAGGTGAAAGCCAAGGAGGAAACCCCAAAAAAAACACCCCACCAGATCCCTGAAAAACAGGGAGCTCTTCCACGTTTGCATCAAACAGAAAAGCCTCAAGGAAATGGCTTGCAGCCCATTGCTGGGTTTTATCAGCCTCTTATCACTCATCTAGAAATGAAAACTGCTAATTAATAATTATCAACTTCCTGAAAATGCAGCAGCAGCAAAAAGGCTGAAACAATTTTTTTTCTGCTGGGCAAGTGATTGCTCAGAACCTTTTTCCATGAGCCAAAGGCTGGCCCAGGGTGTTTCTCAGCTGCACAGACCTGCTGCTTTCAGAGCAGCAAACAGGTTCTTGTGGGAACCAGAGCTTTTCATCCAACACAGAGAGGATTTTTTGTAATTTTTGTAACCTGCCAAAGACATCCAGGAGGTTTTCCTGCATTTTTTAAGGGTAAAAGAGGAGTTATCCAAGTCAGGAGGACAACTAAGGCACTGGGATCTTCGTTCTGCCAACAGGCAAATTATTTTAATACCAATATTCTTCATTTTCTTTTGAGGGACAGTTAGTGACAATATGAGCTCTGGAATGCTTTAGGAAACAGAGGGTTTGAGTTCTCCACCAAACCATTGATTTTTAAAGCATTGTTCTGTAAAAATAAGGAATATCAGACCAGGAGGGATGGCTGGGGTTTGCAGCAGCCCTGGGAGAGTGGGAGGTGGAAGGAGATGATTTGAAGTTCATTTCCATCCCAAAGCAGTCTGGGATCAGTGTGTTTAACCAGCTGTGCTCTAAAGTGTCCCAGCAGGAGGAGGAAATGGAATTCCCACTTCAACACAGACCTGAGCAGGACCATGGACTCCCCTTCCTCACCACTCTCACTCCCAAACCCCTTCAAAGGCCCACTGCCTCCTTCAGATCATTTGTTTCACTGTATTTGAGTGCAAACATCAAGCACAACAGAAACTCTTGAAGTCTGGTGGTGCTGAGACATCAAAAGTGTGAGGAGCATCAGTATCACCCAGCTCTGTATCCACCTCTGGGAAATGGTGCCATCAGGGAACTCAATTAATAGGAAGCATTCCCCACATCCCAGCAGAGGAGGGAACACATCTCTCCTTCCAAATGGCTTTTTTTTTTGCTTTGTTTCTAATACATGGCCATTAAAAAAATCAGCACAGACAAATCTAAGCTCCCCCCTCTCAGCTCTAATTCATATAAGCAAAATAATGGTCAAATGCAAAGATTTTTGATGGGGTTTTTGGGAAAAAAAAGCCTCCAGTAGGTGCAGAAATTCTGTGTTTCCCAGGGATTTAGAGGGTGAAATCCCCTTAGGCTGCTCTGAAAATTGCAGCCTATTCTTAGTTACTACCAGGCCATGTCAGCAAAATGGTTGTTCTTCATTAGAATATTGCAATACTTGGGAGTGTTAATTGAGGTTAAGCTCAGGTTGGGCCCAGAATGCTAAAAAAAAAAAAAAACCAAAAAAAATCCTGCAGTAAAATGAAAGGCTGCTGAAAATAAGATGGAATGGGAAAACCTGGAGATGAAACCTCCTTCCCAAGGGGAAGGTGGAGACAGAACAACAAGACTCACCTCTATCCATCCTTCCTCCAGGATTTCCAGGGCTTGGAGCAGCCTGGGATAGTGGGAGGTGTGGGATAAAATGGGATTTAAGGTCCCTTCCAGCCCAAACCACTCTGGATTCTGGGATTACAGGCACACCCAGCTCACAGGTCAAGCCAAACCTCAAGGCAATGAGGCTGGGGAATGGATGGAAAAAGGGACTGAGCACATTAAAAATGGGATATTTCTAGACCTGAAGCAGTGAGGGATTCCCCAAATCAGGATATTAAGGTTAATGAAATTCACTGCAAGGCTTAATGCTGAGATTATCTTGAGGTGGAGCTGGTTGCCCATGGGAGCCCCAGCTCTGGCTCCCAGGCATCTCCCTCAGTTCAAAGGGAAATCCTCCACTTTTGGATCCAAACCAGACCAAGCCAACTTTTATTTCTCTAAAAAAATTATCAGTTTTCTGTAGGAATCTTGGTTTGGAGAAAGCCCATTCATTTGAGAGGATTTATTCTTCCCAAAAATAACTGCTTTGCTAAAGAACCAGAGGTGTTTGGTCTCTAACCTGAACCCCCTGCACTGCAAAACCTTCCCATTATTTTTCCTAAAAAACCAGTTTATTCAAAATACTCCATTTCACAAGGAAAGCAGCACCCCCCCAAACTCTGCTGTGCTTCTCCTGGTACCCACACTGTGCTCACCAACTGTTTCTAGCAGTTACCACTGATGGAAACTCTGTATTTTAGGGAGTCTGCACTGAAAATGAACCCCACAGCCCAAAATTTGAGATGGGAACACTGTGCCAGCAGTGAAATCCTTGCTGGCATGAAGGGGATGAATTCCAGGCAAGTGTTTATGTAGATAATGATGTGAAAACAAGAAAGTAAAAGTCCAAAGCCCTGGGGTGTCAACAACAGAATTAATTTATAGAGGAATAATTGAATTTATACTGGACTAACACTGCCATAACACAGAGCCCTGGGAGTGCCTGATGGGAACCAAACTCTGGGAACACCCTGGGATGTTTTTGGGGGGCTCACAGAGAATTCTGACAGGGTGGTTCAAAGAGGACAATATTACTGAAGTATGAAAAAAAAAATATCACCTTTGAAAAGCTAAAAATATTCAGAATGGAAAAAACTGCTTTAAGAAAATTTAATCCAAAAACATAATCCAAGTAGAAACCCAATGAATTACCAGAACCATTGGAGCTTGTGAGTGCCAATGATGCTAAAACCAAGCAGAGCTGAGAAATCAGGATTTCCAACTCATCATCTAAAAATCACCTCATGTTTAAATCCTTATATCCAAGGACCATTTTCATCAGCTTAACGAGCCTGCCCTGGACCACCAAAGATGCTTTTAAGTCAATGAAAGCCTGGAATTATTGTGCATTTAAAGAGCATCATCTCATGGACTCACAGCCTGGTTTAGGCTGCAATAAACCTTAACAACCACCTTGTTCCAGCCCCTGCCATGGCCAGGGACACCTCCAGGGATGGGGCAGCCACAGCTTCTCTGGGCAAAGAAGTTGGAATAAATCACTGAAAAGTCAATTTTTAGGAAGATACTTTGATTTCAAAGCCCCTGCAGGTTCTGGAAGCAGGATGGCAAAAATATCCCCCTTTTCCCAGTGCCACAGGGAGCACCATGAATATTGAATCCCCCAAATCAATGGGGAGAAAGAAAGAAAGAATCACCCAAACTTCCTGCAAGCAGCTGACCTGAGCAGCCCCTTCAACATCAAATCCCTCAGAGCACCAGGCACAGCCCTAAAATAAAAGCAAGGACATGGATCTGTTGGGTAAAGTCCAGAGGAGGCACCAAGGTATCAGAGGGCTGGAGCAGCTCTGCTGGGAGAGCTGGGATTGTTCAGCTGGAGAGAAGGATCCAGGGAGACCTTAAAGCATCTTCCAGAGCCTAAAGGGGCTCCAGGAGAGCTGGAGAGGGACTGGGGACAAGGGCTGGAGGGACAGGACACAGGGAATGGCTTTGAACTGGGAGAATTAGATGGGATATTGGGAAGGGTGGGGAGGGACTGGGATGGAATTCCCAGAGAAGCTGTGGCTGCCCCATCCCTGGGAGTGTCCAAGGGCAGGTTGGAGCCCCCTGGGACAGTGGGAGGTGTCCCTGCCCAGGGCAGGGGGTGGAACAAATTGAGCTTTAAATTAAGTCCCTTTCAACTCAAACCA
>VYZS01052658.1:13306-26619 GCA_013400695.1 Neodrepanis coruscans | reverse complement strand
TAACCCAAACCATTACAGTAGCCAAGAGGGATGGTGTTATCACAGAAGACTAGTTTCATGACTTCTACTTTATGTACATAAAACACCTTGAAGTGTTTTAGGATGTGGTGCCATGTCTAGAATTCAGGCCTTGATTCTAGAGAAGTTCTTACATTTTGCATCAGATAATGCTTAAATAATTTATGAGCATGTTTTTGTCATCATTCTGTCAGTTTTATCTCTGTACCCTAGAACTGAATATCCGTAACTGTTTCAGCATGAGAAATTACTATTTTCTAGCGTCTTTTTCAGAAAGCTTATGGAACACACCATTGTATAGTCTCACAGTTGCTCTGACTGAAGAATTATACCACTAACTTCAACCAAGAATCATTCAACCAGTAGGATGTAATCTCAAATTGTTACTCCTCCTGTCTTTCAAGCCCTGCCCTGCTGCACTATTTGTGCCAAACAATTATGTCATATTATGCATATATGGAGGAAAGTGAGGAGTGACAGAAAATAGCAGTGATGCATATACTAATTTAGAGAACCAGTTGCAGATACAGAATATCTGTTAGGTTCTAAATACACTGATCTTCTTGGCAGGGTGAGATGGAAGGGTGAGAAGGGTTTTATATTTTTATTTTTTATGCTAGCATGTAGATAAAGATCCAAGCACCAATACCAATTGCTACTTGACTTTGCTTTGAATACATAGAACTCATGAAATTCTTTTCTTTAGTTAAAACTGTAACATCAGAAAAAAGCTTTGAAAGAATTACTTTAACAGCTTTGAATGCTGCTAAATTTTGGGTTAATTTTCGGTTTAATAGATTCAGTCAATTTTAATACAGAAACATGATGCATTCACAATTTCTTAATAAAAGGAGAGTAGAAAAATCCAATAGAAAGATTTGCATTGTGGAACCAGTGAGGTTAGTGAAAGGTTTATGAAATGATTGGCTCTTGAGACCTCACAGTAAAATGAAGGGGCATTGTACTTTGGAAGTACTTAAAAATCTGTTTGAATTACACATTTCCCTAGAAGACAGAAAACTCACGTAGGTGTTTTAGAGATGCATATTTCAAACATACAGATAGACTCAAAAGGTAGAATTTTGATACACTGTCTTACTATGGGAAAGTGTGTACTTTGAATTGAATGAGTTTAGGAACTCTTGAAAGTTGCAGATTAGATTTAGATGGTTTTGGCAGAGATAGATTTAAATTTCATCATAATAGTTTGTATGGGGCTGTATTTTGGATTTGTGCTGAAGATTTTGGTTTTAAGACACTGATGTTCTAGTTACTGCTGAGCAGTGCTTACACAGTTTTGAGTTCTTAACATTGTCCTACTAGCAAAAAGGCTAGAGGCATAGAAGTTGGGAGGGGACACAGTTGGGCCAACAGATCCCAACTGATAACAGGGATATTCCATACCATATGGTGTCATCATGCTCAGCAATAAAACTAAGGGAAAGGTTGACAGGGGCCCACAATAAAACTGGGGGAAGGTTGGCAGGGGCCCACAGCTCAGGGACTGGCCGAACATAGTTAATAGTGTGCAATTGTTTTGGTGTGCGTGGCTTGTCTTTCTTGCAATTTATTTTCCCTTCTTTTTGTTACTTTTTTCTCCCCCTCTCTTTTCCTTACAATTTAGAAGAATCATTCTTTCTTTTATGTTATTAAACTGTTTTTATCTCAACCCACAAGTTTCTTTCTCATTTTACCCTTCTGATTCTTCCCCCATTGCGCTGGGAATGGGAGAAGAGTGAGGGAGCTGTCTCGTGGTACTTGGTTGCTGGTCAGGGTTAAACCGTCAGTGACCTTGAACATGGTGTTTCTGGACTAAGGAGAAGTGTGCTGCTGGAGATACAGTAATTTAGTGCTAACTCATGGGCTACGTAACACAGTGTTAATTGTTGATGTGTTTGGCCATTCCTCTTGTTGAATGCACACCTCTCTAATACTTAACAGCAAATTTTTGTGGGAGGATCATGCTACACCAGATATATATTTTAATTTAAAAGTGGTCATATACATGGTTTATGTATTAAACATGTTTTATACACAGAACAATATTGTAAATGTGAAATATTTTAGTTTTTTGCTAAATATTCGTAACTTTCAAAAATTGCACTTAGTTTTTTTTTTCCAAGTAATAAAAATTTGTTTTTCCTGTCATTGTTACTAGGAAGTTCCGTGATTTGTTTCATAAAACAGTTCGTCAAGTTGGCACTCAGAAGTACAGTACAATGTTTCTACTCATTAACCACATGTTAAATAGAACAGTAGAGATAGAGAAGCAGTAATACAACTATTAACATGTTGTGAAATCTGAAAAAGCTTTGAATCTAATGAAGCATAATCTGGTTGATTTTTGTCTCTGAAAAAACCTTGATCTGACTATAAAAAGGGCTCCAGCGTACATTAAGAAACAGAAAGAAAATGGAGAGCTGGTGTTGCTGTCAAATTCACATAGTTGTCCTGAGAAGCTATTTGCAGAATATGTTGCTTAGAGATGAGATTATATGATAATTGTTGTTAATCTCTCAGTGACTAAAAGTAGATTTAAAAGCCCATAGATACTTAGAATTCTTACTAATACAAGAAGTTTAAATTGGTCTTATGAAAAAGTTTAAATGAATCCATGAAGCTGTTAGAATTTTGGTCTTGAAATCTGGTCAGAATGAAAAATTTATACCATTCCATAGTTGTTTCACTCTGCCTAGATGCCAGACGCTCAACAAAGCAGCTCTGTCACTCCACTTCTCAGCTGCACAGGGGATGGAAAGTACAACAAAAGTTCATGGGTATAGATAAGGACAAGGAGAGATCACTCACCAAATACCATCACAGGCAAAACAGACTCAAACTGGAGATACTAATTGAATTTATTACTAATAAAATCAGAGCAGGATATTGAGAAGTAAAATACATCTAAAAAAATACCTTCGTCCTGCTCCTCCCTCCTTGCTTAAGCTATTCCTCCTTCCCTCAGTGGGAAGTGGGGGTTATGATCAGTTCATCACAGGTTATTTCTGGTGTTGCTCACAAAGAGGAGCCCTTCCCCTGCTCCAGCATGGAGTCTCTCCCATGGGCAACAGTTCCCCATGAACTTCTCCAACATGAGTCCATCCCATGGGCAACAATTCTTCACAGGCTGCTGCTGTGTGGTTGCTCTTCCATGGGATGCATTCCATCAGGCAGAGCCCGCTCCAGCTGAGTTCCTCATGGGGTCAGCAGGAAACCTGCTGCAGTGTGAGTTCCTCTCTCCATGGGTAGGCAGGTCCCTGCCAGGATCCTGCTCCAGCACAGGCTTCCAATGATTTGACAGCCCTCTCTCAGGCATCTGCCTGCTCCAGCATGGGTCTGGTCCACAGGCTGCAGGTGTATCTCTACACTCCTATGATCCTCCATGGGCTGCATGAGAACAATAACTTGTTTTTCTTTCCTCCTTAAATATCTTATTACTGCTATTTCTGATTGGCCCACCTTTGGCCAGTGGCACATCTGTCTTGGAGCTGCCTGGCTTTGGCTCTATCAGACATGAAGCTTCTGGCATTTTCTCACAGAAGGCACCCCTGTAGCCCCCCCACTACCAAAACCTGGCCGTGCATACCCAATGGACATGCTTTTATAAAACTTTCCGTAGCACCTTCTTCAAAACAAAGTGCTACTTTTTAATCACACTGAAATAGCTGTCTTAAGGGTAATAAGGTCTGTAATTTTAAGTCATTCTATTATGTTGAGAGGCTTTTTTTCCACCTCATTTCTAATTAAAAAATAACACACTTGATAATGTCCTGTAAATTGTAGTGGTTTCTTTCTGTTATCTGCAGAATATCTTCTTTGGTATCTTCTTGGCTAACTGCAAGGCATCTATGTCAGAGAGGTTTCAATGTAGAACTTTAACCTCTGCTGTTGACCCCAGTTAATGAGAAAGGGTTGTGCATCATTTGTTTTGCAAAAAGATCTCTGTGTAGATTTGCTAGCTGCTTTCTGCATGATGAAGATAAATTGCTGAGCTGCCAGGATCAATTAATTACATCCTTTAAATGGTGAGGTTATAGGCTTCAACTTAAAAAGCATTTAGGAAACCTGTCCTACGAACATTTTTTCTATGAAAATAGCAGCAGTCCAACAAACTACAGTATTTTTCATAGATTTTTATTAGTATTTAAACTTTTTTGTTCAGGACTTCGTTAAAATAGAGAACTGACCTGATTTTTGTTAAGTGTTTTCTGAAGTCCTTTCTCTACTGACTTAAAAAAACGAATTTTTTTTTTTCCTGTTTCTCCCCCCATGTGGGTTACAAGAGGAGGGGAATTGGCCTGAAAAGCATAGAAATGTCATTGTAGCTCAGTGCAAACAGTTGAGGGAAGAGTTATTCTGGAAATACTAATCTGCCCTATAATTTAGTGATTAAATTTCATGTACATTTATTTCTGATCAGCTTTTTTATAAACTCAAGTTGAGAAAAACAATTATTAGCAGTGTGTAGAGTCTTTTATATGGGGGTGGACTGTGTAGTGTGATGATGAGAAATAATAAGCACACTCTTTAACTTGGATTATGTTTAGTCGTATCTCAAGGAACATGTATATTTGAAGTTTTGTCAATAATTTTGATGACAAAAAGGCACAGCCCAGCCGAGCTCTGACAATTGCTTGAATTTCTACTGTATAAACTTTTACGTCAGATGGCACTTCCACATGTTTTATACCTTGAGTTAAAGTGACAAACCAATTCTGACAGAACTAATAAGTCAACATTTCACTTCATGTTTGTTTGAAGTTACGGTTACTTTTCTAAAACCATAAGGTATGTTAGGAAGAACCTAGATTAACTTTTTTGTGCTCGTCCTGGTGTATAGTACAGAAAGAACAAGAATGAAAAAGAAACTGGAAATAGATTCAGTATTCAGTTGCTTTAATAAGTTCACCACTCAAAAGAGAAACTTGGAAAGATGACTGCTCTCTTAAGGGTCAGGGAAACTGCAACTTGGCTGTAACTGTTTTGTAGGTGATCGTTTCAGGGGAAGTATTGCAGCTGTCTGGGAAGGGAAAAAGAGTAATAAAAAAATCTTTGTAGTGTATGATTTCATCCATTTGTGGATAAACAATAGGCAGAGCATGTGCCAGTGATTTAGAACGTTGCTCTCCTCTTAAATCTTGGCTGCTTTTTTTGTATGAAAGTACACTACAGAATCAGAATCACAGAATATGCCAAACTGGTGCATCTAATCTCCAAGAAACCACTTCTGAAGACTTTGTATCCTTACATGCATTAAAATCTCTTTCTCACAAACTGGAATGCCCAATGACAGATGAAGTTATATGTAAGGTATTTTAGTACATATGCTGGAAATAGCAAAATAAGGCAATGCCATTTTCTGAATGAAGACTTTACCTGCAAGACTAATGAACTTCTCTAGGTCTGGACTAATATTTGCAGCTTTTAGTTAAATTTTCTCTAATTAGGAACTAAGTCTTCTTGTTTCACTTTAGAGTCTGTATGAAAAACATTACTAATGTAATTCTGCTTTAGTTTTTTGCTCTCTGGAAGACACCAAATTGGTCTCCTGCAGTAATGCAGCATTACATCCTTTTTTGTTGTTCCAGGAACTTTGTAATTCTTCTGGTAATACTAAAATAGAAAAAAACTGCCTAAGTTCTGTCTAGCTTGTCCATTCCTTTCTCTTGAATTTTCAAATGAATGTAAAAGGAGCTGTTAAAGGAAGAATGAAATAGGATTTGATTTACAGTGTAGCAGCTTTGTATCTGTGAATACTAACAAACTTTTCATTTGTTAATAAAGTAATGAAGTAGCATTCCAGATATTAGGGAACGTGCTGTCATCACTGACTACACTGTGCATAAAGTAATACCCATTAAAGAAGCTTGAAGTCAGAATCCTAGATAGTACGTGTAAAGTAAAATTTCTAAGTTTCTTTTCACATACCTAGTTTTAGTTGAAAAGAAAGGTGAAGGGACATTCTTGCTATTTGACAGTTATTTTCTCTGCAAAAACCTATTCAAACATAAAAACACCTGACATAAATTGTCTGTTTTTACTATATAATTTCAGTAAAAATTTAGAGATTTTTTCCTGGTGTCTTACTGAATTTTCTATTTGCTTAGGCTTCAGGCTCGAATTGCTCACAGAATCCAGGAACTGGAGAACTTGCCTGGTTCTCTGCCTCCTGATCTGCGAACCAAAGCTACTGTGGAGTTGAAGGCACTTAGGTTACTGAATTTCCAGCGCCAGGTAATGCATTTTACTTAAGGAAAGTTTTTGTAGCAGTCACAAGCAAATGTGTTCATATAGCAAAGAGTAAACTGTGAAGAGATTTTGCAGCAGCGCTAACTCTAAGCAGATTTTGCATGAGAGCAAACTTAACCAACAAGCAAGTCACAGAAGTTCTATATTTTATTTTATTTTGTTAATAAAAATGTGCAAATGTTCTTTTCACTTCCTGCTGTATCACAGAATAATAAAAAAATCACAGAATTTTCTGAATTGGAAGGGACTTACAAGGATCATCGAGTTAACCTTCCAGTCTAAAATATAACCATAGAGCTGTGTCTTTCATAATTAATGTGGAGTTGGCACAAAGACAAAGTAAGTGCTGGACAGGCTGCAAGTTGGTTTTCAGCACAGATGTCAATAGACACCTCTTTGTGGACATATTTCATATTTGCCATGAGTCTCCTTGTTTTAAGAAGATTTGTATGTTAGTGTTGCGTGTGGTATTTCTCTGTGGTCTGTTTTCATGATTTCTGCTGTGGCACAGACTTTGGAAATTAATCACAAAAAGATCACACGTAAGATTTAAGTTGCATGTTGAATGCATGTATCAGCAAATGAATTTCAGAAAAGGAATCATAGTGCCAGGCTCTTACAGGCCTCTTTGCCATTGGCTTTTACAACTAATTTGGAAGAGCAGAGATGCGATATGGCAGGTCAAGCAAAATACTTTGACAGAAACCTTGGCAGTAGGTATGCCATGATGTCCGTGATGTTCCTTCCTTCTACCCTTGGCACTCCTTTTCTAATTATGTTTTGTCATAGGCCAGATGAAAAGTAGCAGGCTCTCCCTGCTGTACTGATGAGACTATGGCAATACTGTTACAAGCCCTTAAGGTTTACCTCTCTCATCTGGATTCTGCGCAGCTGGCAATGAAACAAGTTGTCAGCTACGTTCAGATCCAGCATTAGGAAAGGTCTTACGTGTATGGTTCATTTCTGTTTTACTTTGATAGTGTAACATCTTGGCTGTCCCCTTTCATTACAGCAGGACGGTTGTTTCCAGCATCTTACAAAAAGGGAAGAAATAATGATTAAGAGTGATTAGCACTTCTGGCTGTTCTGTAGAGGCTTAAGATTTTAGGGACACAGATGTAGCTTTTGTAACTCTATAAATGCTGTATCTTTTCAGAACCATAATGAAAAGGGGAGGGAAGATATTTTAGACTATTTTACTTTGCCATAGCAGTGTGTGCAGTTGTTTCTCTGTGTATTAAAAAATACCTTGTTTTTTGAGTGTAGTTTTTTTCTGCCCACTGGTAGCTGAGACAAGAAGTGGTAGCCTGCATGCGTCGTGACACAACACTGGAGACAGCACTGAACTCCAAAGCCTACAAAAGAAGCAAGCGCCAGACTTTGAGGGAGGCCCGTATGACAGAAAAGCTCGAGAAACAGCAGAAGATAGAACAGGAGAGGAAGCGTAGGCAGAAGCACCAGGTATTTTAACTTATTAGTTGTTTGCCCTATGACAGAGGTGCACATTTCTTTGGTGTGCAGGTTTTCCCTTTTAAATCCTTTATTTACATTTAGAATTTTTCTAATTAAGAAACTCCCAAGTGATGTGGTAAGTAATTGGAAAAGTTTTGAGATTAGAACTTCTGTATTCCTGATTTCAAATCTTGTGGTGTGTCGAAGTGCCTGCATTAATTTGTTTCTCTTTCTAGGAATATCTGAATAGCATACTGCAGCATGCTAAAGATTTTAAGGAGTACCACCGGTCAGTCGCTGGGAAAATTCAGAAACTTTCTAAAGCTGTGGCGACTTGGCATGCCAACACTGAACGTGAACAGAAAAAAGAAACTGAGAGAATTGAGAAGGAAAGAATGCGGAGATTGATGGTAAGGATCTCAGGAAGAAATGTGGTTATTTTTATTAAAATTACTTGCTGTATCACTTTAGTATCTTTACACAGTCTCAACTGTGTGTTTTCTTTACGATGTACTTTGTAATGCAAAAAGTATAAATATAAAACTGGTAACAGTTTGATTATGTATGTTTCTGTTGATGGTAATGAATGTGATATTATTCAATTTAACCTACAACTCGTTGTTTTTTAAGGTTTTTGTATAGGAATATTTGGAGGTTTTACTGGTGTGAAAAGTTAGCACACCACTTCTGACTAATATCAAGTTAAACTCATTAGCTTCATATACTATCAGTGTTATATAGTTGCAAGGGTATTGATCCATTTTACAAATACTGGACTGAATTTTATTCCTAGGTTTGTAATTTTGAAGATTCTGGATGATTAATTTGTTCATGGCATTACTCTGCAATTTTTACTTAAGCATGTGAAAATACTTAAGCAATAGAGATAATGCACATATCTTGAGAATGAATAGCAGTCAGTTCTACCCATTAATACCTCAGGACCATACTTCTTCCTATTTCCTAATTTTGTGTTCCTCACACCCTCACAATATGAGTTGTATCGTTCTAAGGACAGAATAAAATGGCTCTATGTGTAAACATGTCTTTGCAGAACACTGTGGAATCAGTCAGGAGGCTGCCTACATTTCAGGAGTTAAAATAATTCTGGAATTTGAAGTGTAGACAGATCAATGCATAGATACAAGTATGTTAGCAGTTGGAGTTCGAAAAATTTCTTCAAGATACTGGTTATAGCTCTGTGAACTCTTTAAGATACTGGTTATAGCTCTATTTTAACATTTTATTAACACTTTACCAACATTGAATAGAAAGAAAATTGACAAGCTTACTTTGTAACTTGCTGGCAAAAACCAATAAGTATCTAATAGAGATGCAGATGCAATGCAGCGCGCTACTCCCTGTCCAGATTCTATTCCCTCAATGAATATGGACTGAACAGTTTGGTTTTAAAAATCACAAAATGAAATTTAGAGATAATTAAATATNTTGTGTAAAATGTAAATTAAGAACTCGTGTAAGAAAACACCAAATGCGTAGACCCTGGAGCATTCTTGAAATTACCTAGCAATCAGATCTATAGAGCTTTTTTATAACTAGAGCTAATCACCAGCAGTTTGTCTAACTTAGCTTAATGTAAAAATGTTAAGTATTAGCAAAAAGGAGCTGATTTTCAATAAAAGTAATATTGATATTTTAGGAATATTTTTGTACACTGTGAGGCTGAGCTTATGTCAAAGCAGATATACAATAAGATAAGGAATAAAGATGTCCACTGCTGAAAAGCATGAAGTAGATCTGAATGTCCGCAAATAACACAGGATAACAATGCTTCCAGTTAATCAGTGCTGATTATCACCAAGGCTATGGTTAATTTCTTGCCATACATACCGGACTTCATATGCATTTTTAGTTTAGGGTTTTACACCTACTGCTCAGTTAAAGCCTTTGCAAAAGCTATGTGTGTGTTATGTTAACAGGATTATTTTACCTAGTTAGTTTTAGTCCAGTTGTGGTAAATTTTGAATTTGCAGATGTGTACTAGCATTTTTTTAGAACATTGCGTCCTCTCAGATGCCAGGCATGGTCTGTGACAATGTGCTGTGTCTAAAACTTTTTACATGTACTTCAGGAATGTTGAATTCATTCCACAAATTGCCTTTCATTTTCTATGATAAGAAATGGTGATTATGTCAACAGGTCATTAATGCTAGTATGTGTATATCGTGCACAAGACTGGGCATTAGTGTCATTACTGTCAAGACAAGCTCAAATGTATAAAAACAGGTACTGTGGCTAGATTACAGAATCTTTATATTCAGTAGTATTAGTAACAACTACAGTAATAATGATGATTTTTTTTTTCTGAAGACTTGAATTTTAAACATTATTGTTTTGATGGCTTCAACATCCCATCAGAATTTTACAAGCAGTTTTTTGCAAGATCAGTTTGAACATTACAGCTGTTCTTGCTAACTGCTGTTCTGATTGCTGTCTCTCTAAAAAGACAGGTGATGCCCCAGAATTCTGTCTTTTAAAGTATTTCTTACTCGTGTTTGATTTTTATAGAACATTGTATACTTCCTTTATTTGTTGTTTTAGCCAAAATTGAGACAGGCACCTCTGTTACAGTATGTTTCTTGTACTCCCCTAATATTTTTCTGACACATTGCATGTTGCATCTTTGCAACGCATGAAAATAATATTCCTGGTATGTCTTATGTCTTAACAACACACTGTTCTGTAAGAATGCAGAAGTTGCCAGGATGACTCAGAGACAGGGGTTATCTGGTGAATCATGTTTCTGATAGTGACCTCTATCGAAGATAAACAACACAAGTAGAAGGATAATAGATAAATCTGCCTAAAATAAAATTTTCACAAGATGGTTAAAAGAAAAAGATCTATATTCATGCTGGAAAAAGGACTGAAAACGAGTTTGCATCTCATATGGGTTCTTCCTCTAGCTGGGCTACCTGCACTTCATGTCTTTGAAAAATCAGCTTTGTAGCACACTCATCAAACATCAGTGTTTCGGGACATTGCAATCTGCCTGATGTAGAGTTGACCTTTTTTTGCCTTCCTTGCCTGCCATAACTAATGTAGATTTTTCCAGTCATGATAGAGGATTTATGTATAATTATGGAGTTTCTGAATCTCAAGAGTCACTTAGGGTGTCAGGGATCTCTTCAGTCCAACCACCTTTCCAAAGCAGTGACACTGATTTCAAAATGGTTTGCTTAAGCTTTCTTTCAGTCATGTCTAGCCTGTAACACCAGAAACGGCACAAGTTCTCTTCCTGTTCAGGTCCTTCTGAGCTGTAGCCCAGCCCTTGAGTATATTGACTGGTATCCCCCTGTTTCTTGTCATCAGCAATCTTGAGTGCCCTCCATCCCTTCCTCTGTGCTACTGATAAACGTGTTAAACACATGACCCAGGGACAGACCGCTGTGGCATCCCTCCCCTTACTGTCATCAGATGAAGTATGATCCTCTGCCACCCTGCAGTGAGGAACTTTGAGGGTATTGGTAAATAAAAAGGTGAACAGGACACAGCAACGTGCGCTTGCAGGCCTGAAAGCCAACCATATCATGGACTGCATCAAAAGAAGCATGGCCAGTAGATCAAGGAAGGTAATTTACCTCCTGTACTCTGCCCTTGTGAGACCCCACCTGGAGTACTGTGTCAGTGCTTAGCATCTCTAGTGTAAGACAGATACAGACCTATTGGAGCAAGTCTGGATGAGGGTCATGAGATGATCAGAAAGCTGCAGCACCTCTCCTATGAGAAAAGGCTGAGAGAGATGAGGTTGTGCAGAAGAGAAGAGAAGGCTCTGGGGAGACTTGTAGCAGCCTTCCAGTACCTTAAGAGGGTTTTGAGGAAAGCTGGAGAGAGACTTTTTACACAGGCATTTAGTGATGGAACAAGTAGTAATGGTTTAAAATTGACAGAAGGTGGGTTTAGGTTAGATATTAGGAAGAGATTCTTCACTGTGGGGGTGTTGAGGCAGTGGAACAGGTTGCCTNGTGCTGGAGTGTGTCCAGAGAAGGACAGTGAAGCTGTGGAGGTTCTGGAGCACAAGTCCCACGAGGAGCAGCTGAGGGAGCTGATGTTATTTAGCCTGGGGAAAAGGGAGGCTCCAGGGGTGTCCTTATCACTTTCTGCAACCACCTGAGAGTAAGTTGTAGCAAGGTGGGGGGTTACTTCTTCTCCCAGGTAACAAGGGATAGGACAAGTGGAAACGGCCTCAGGTTGTGCCAGGGAAAGTGTAGATGGGATTTTAGGAAAAGGTTCTTCACTGAAGGAGTTGTCAGGCACTGGAACAGGCTGCCTGGGGAGGTTCAGAAAGCATCACTCAAGATTTTCATGAGCCTGATTTGCATGAGTGACTTCCTCAGTCTTGCAAATACATAAACAGAAAGTTATTTGTGTTGAACGCAAACAGACTTTCTGCAATCACAGAATATTCCAGAGTTGGAAGGATCCACAAGAGTCGTTAAGTCTAAGTCTTAAGCGAATGGCCCATACAGGGATCAAACCCACGACCTAAGTGTTACTAGCACTATACACTAACCAACTGAACTAATCTCAGGGTCATGTATATATGGTGATTAGTGATATGGTTTAGTGGTGGACTTTATGGTGTTGGGTTGATGGTTAGACTCCATGATCTTGGAGGTCTTCCAACCTTAGTAATGATGCAATGATTCCATGAAACAAAGTATGTTTTGAGCTGGTATTAGGAAGAAAATCCTCCTAATGGAGTGGTGAGATGCTGGAACAAGTTACACAGAGACGTTGTGGATGCANCTGCATCAAAAGAAGCATGGCCAGTAGATCAAGGAAGGTAATTTACCTCCTGTACTCTGCCCTTGTGAGACCCCACCTGGAGTACTGTGTCAGTGCTTAGCATCTCTAGTGTAAGACAGATACAGACCTATTGGAGCAAGTCTGGATGAGGGTCATGAGATGATCAGAAAGCTGCAGCACCTCTCCTATGAGAAAAGGCTGAGAGAGATGAGGTTGTGCAGAAGAGAAGAGAAGGCTCTGGGGAGACTTGTAGCAGCCTTCCAGTACCTTAAGAGGGTTTTGAGGANCTGGTTGACAGCAGCTGAACATGAGCCAGCAGTGTGCCCAGATGGCCAAGAAGGCCAATGGTATCCTGACCTGTATCAGCAATAGTGTGGCCAGCAAGACCAGGGAAGGGATCACCCCTGTGTACTTGGCACTGATGAGGCTGCCCCTCAAAAACTGTGTTCAGTTTTGGACACCTCACTCCAAGAAGCACATTATGGTGCTGGAGTGTGTCCAGAGAAGGACAGTGAAGCTGTGGAGGTTCTGGAGCACAAGTCCCACGAGGAGCAGCTGAGGGAGCTGATGTTATTTAGCCTGGGGAAAAGGGAGGCTCCAGGGGTGTCCTTATCACTTTCTGCAACCACCTGAGAGTAAGTTGTAGCAAGGTGGGGGGTTACTTCTTCTCCCAGGTAACAAGGGATAGGACAAGTGGAAACGGCCTCAGGTTGTGCCAGGGAAAGTGTAGATGGGATTTTAGGAAAAGGTTCTTCACTGAAGGAGTTGTCAGGCACTGGAACAGGCTGCCTGGGGAGGTTCAGAAAGCATCACTCAAGATTTTC
>VYZS01052650.1:10254-31402 GCA_013400695.1 Neodrepanis coruscans | reverse complement strand
GTCCTCCTGTGAAGCCTTTGTAGGGGTGTCTTGGCTGGTGGCTGTGAAGCCTAGGAAACCCAAACCTAGCATGGGGGGATGTTTGAGGCCAAGGCAATTTCCACACACAGAGCTGCAGCACTGACATGAATCCTTTTCCATCAAAGGAAGCACAGAACTGAACTGCACCTCTTTTACCATAAGCAGTAACCTGGTGCTTTTCTGTTGCAGTACTCTGTAGGGTGACAGCTCAGTCAGAGAGCAGATGGACCTGACTGTCAGCTGACCCCTACCTACTGCTGCAAACTTGGCCACCCAGAGGACAGTTGCTGGCTAACTGTGCCAGGAAAGTTTGGATGGGAAGAGCTGTTTATGCAAACCATATTTGCTAATGATCCAGATCATTGCCTTGTATATGGACAATCTTAAAGCCTGGATTCTTTTTCAAGGCGCTGGCCATTTCACAAGCACAGTGCTTTGATCTTGGTAGCAAGTGGTGATTCCGAGTTTATGAGCCTTCAATCACCTTGTCATTTAAACACTTCCCAAGCTGTTTAACTGTAGTATTTCAGAATAGGTTGTGCAGGTCTGTCTGGGCTGTTTCACTTGATCCAGTACTTCAATGAAAAAAAGACAAAAATCCAAGAAAGGCAGATTGTATTTTTTATATAAGCTAAAGCAACATGATTAAAGTTTCTTACTACTGGTTAACCCTAACCTGCAGCATAATGCAGACAGGGTAATGCTGTTAAGGTACAGTATGTCTTAGCAACAGCATAAGGGAGGAAGCTGGAATCACTTCCCCCTCACAACAAGATAGGCAAAGCTCTCTCCAAAAGCATTTGGCAGTACAGGAAGCACTTGAGTAACACCAGGAAGAGAGTTTACTATTATCTTAGATAATTTTTAAAACCCATATATGCACTGAAAGTTTCCAGTAAACACAAATCTGAAATGAACATAACTGAGCTGTTAGCACAGATTGTGTCAGAAGTCAGCTGAATGGCACTAGACAGGAGTCCAAGGTCAGGAATCTAGACCAGCACTAAGCACTGCAAATGAAGTGTCATAGGACAGGTCAGGTGCCCAAGTGCAGCAGCAGACTCCAGAGCTTTAACTTCAGGAGTTTGTCCTTGTGGAGAGCTCACAGGGACGTGGTCAGAGACCTTCCATGCCCACACAAGCCAGGCCGTCAAGCAGGCTCTTGGTACAAGTCTGAAGACAGCTGTCACTCCCAGGTTACTTCCCACATCCATCCTCTGCAACACAGGAATGTTTACCATCTCCCAAAGGCTTGTTACAGACCTGCCACCAGCAGGTCAGACAAGCACATTATCAAAGTGCAGGGAGCTGAAGGTGCCTGCGTTGAGTGTGGGCGAGTACAGACCATCTGGATACATTAAAAGGCAGATTGTGAGAGGAAGCGACAAGCTGAGAGAGGGCTGAATAACTTGTCTTGCAGGATGAACAGGCGCTGCAGAAGGGTGGTGTGTTTTGCAGAGGACTGCGCCAAATAGGCAGGGATGAGCAGAGCTGGGGGTTGAGCTACCCAACTAATGCTCCAGTGCAGCCAGAAGCACACTGAGGCAGCACAGCAGCAGCAATCCACTTCCCTTAAGTACTCCCCTTCCGATTCTCCCTGTTGGAAGCCTCTGCCATGTAGTGCCTAATGAGCTCTTGGAACATCTCTGAACCAGCCCTTATACTCCCATGTTACTAGTGGCCTTTTCCCAAGCTGACTTCCTTCTTAGCAAGGCTTGACAACAAACAGCAAGGAAAGACTCCAGCCCATATTCCCTCTGGCTTCATAGCCTAAGCAGGATAGTGACCCAGAGGACAAAAGGCAAGGGCACATCCTTCCTCAGCTAGAGAAGGATTACAGCCAGCAAGAGACAGGACACACAGCTGTAAGAGGAGTAGCAGGAGTATAAACCAGTAGAGAAGATGTACCCACATGCAGCCTGGTCTTGACCCCAGCACCAGGCTGAGCAGGGGTTGAATCTACATCTCTTACAGCTAAAAGGGTGCCCCAAACCACTGGCTACTCAGAGGTGCATTCAGTTTTCTAAACTGTAGACTCTTTCCCCAACAATGCACATTTTGCCCTCAGGGCCCATAGCTCCCACTCATCTCAGTGCCTACTCACCATCCATGAAAACAATGCTGCTTATGTGAAGCATAGTTCCTCACAAAGAACTTGGAGTGCGGTCAACACTTCTAGAAACCGGCTTTTATCTCTAATACTCTCACATAAAACATAGGGTGTTCTTCTATTCCTAGTAGCTTTGAAAGACTGTCCTGGCAAGATGCTCTTTTGTTGGACAGTTCCAGCAGCAAGAAGCCAGAAGATCCAGGGGGAACTGCTTTGACAACTCTCTGCCCTTGTCTACTGCCAGGGCAAGCATAGAGCTGAAGCCTTGGCTAGATCCAGCTAAGGGAGAGAGAAGATGTTCAGGGATCAGGAACACTCATCCTGAATGTGGTCTGAATCAAAGGGGAGATGAGAAGCCCCTTGGCTTCCCCATTTAATCCACACTTGGCTGAAACAACTCATATGCTTGCTTGGCAGAAGCAAGGCTGTGCCAGATGATGCCACTGAGATACTACACAGGATACCCCTAAAATCCCTGGCACAATGATAGTGTTTGGCAAATTGAAGCTCCAGCAGGAGAGTGACACACAGGAGCTTGTCAGACCAAGGAAAGAGCTTCAGCCTACAGCTGTGCCAGAACATTCCTCCTGCTCCAGCATTTGTGTAGATGCAGATGTAAATGCCTTAATGCTGGTCATCAGCCCACACTCAACAGCTCAGGCACACTCCTGCCCGTCAGCTCTTTGCTTTTCTTAGCAAGAGAGGGAGGTGGCTACACAGCCAGACTTTCCTTCTTCTGCACAGGGAGGGGAGGAGGATTTTCACTTTGATACAACAGCAAATACAGAAGCCTGAAGTGATTGCAAACTCCCCATCCTCTGCTGACACCTGCCCTCCAGAGTTCTTACAGAGTTTCCCAAGAACCTTGACCACAGAAATACCATTTTCTCATTAAATCTGTACACCAGTCTCTTCAGTCTCCCAGGCCCAGCTCAAACTGGATTTGAAACAGTGTCTGAAATATTAACTCCCTCTACTCACACCAGGCAAGAGAGGACAACAATTAGCCTAGGAAGGGTCCATGAATCACTGCAGTGTGATCCACAGGTCCCATCTTTGCAGACTGTTTTGCATTATGGACACTAACCACAGCAGTTCACCTTGGCCTCCCCCAGCACATGAACTGCCACACCAGAGTCCTCTGCAGGGACAACGTGGCAAGCTATGAAGGAGAAAAAAAATAAAAGCTGGCAGAAACAGAAGTTTCCCATGCATGCATCAACAGCACTGGAGTTAAAGTTGGGCACTGCTTGGGTGTCATAAGTCTCCCACTTCTGCACATACCACTCTCACCCAACTAAAATCCTGGTTCACTGCTAGTCAAGGTCTTTGTTCCCAGAGAGTGCAAAGTAATCCTCAAAGAGAAATAGCAGAGAGAAGCACCACTGAGGCAAATCAGAGCAGAGCTCTGGAACAATTAAAGGCACCTGTGATTCTACACATTAAGTCATCTTGCCTTTCAGCAGGCTATATATCTGCCCACTATCTACATGGAGAATATCCATGCCATTTCCAAATATGGCTTAGAAAAGGGTTTAAAGTAAGAGATTGTTCCCTTTCAGGGTTCTGGATGTATTATGTGGGCAGGTGTTGGCAGGAAAGGAAGACACTGGACAAACAGGATAGGAAGCTGATCAGATATTGATAATGGATTTCTCATTGGATGAAAGATCTCCATTTAAATTCCTACTGCAGGGAAATACCCCTGGTTTCCAGGATGATGAGAACTCCCAGCAAGTCTGTTTCATCCCAACACCAACAAATCCAAAGGTCAGCTTTTGCAGAACTGGAAGAACACTTTTTCCTAACTTTTCTTTAGCTTCTTGCTCCCTTATTCAAGTCCAGCTAACAGCTAAACAGCCATGAGATGACAGCAGCTTTTGGTCACTTGGCTTGGCCGAGTGTGTGGGCAAAAATCAACAGGCCACTCCACAGATCATTTCCAATAATTTATTTTGGCTGATAATTGTATCCATTTGGAAACACTGAATATGATGCAAAATGGACAAACACATACATACACGCACACACACATCCTTTCACAAAAGCTCACAAATGTTTCACAAAGTTTATTCCTCAAGCTCAGGTTAAAAATAAAAACCAAAACACCCCGCTTTCCAAGTCAGACAATTCCTCCAGAGCCCATTACTCTTCACATTACCATTACAGGAGTTTCATAAAAACATGATCTTGAGAGGCTGAATTCCCACATTTCAGAAAGAACCTCACCTGTCCACAGAAAGATTTTTGCTGTGGAAACATCCTGGTAACGGGGAAAAAAAGCCCTATATAACTGTAAAACTTTTCACTGAAAGGAATACATGAAAACACATCCATAATCACACACACTTCCTGCCCTAATGAGGCAATATACATTCATATAGAAGGAAAAAAACCAAGCACATTATTAAGACATTAGGCAGTGAGGCAGTAACCATTTTAACTTCAGAAGAAATTTTACAGCAAATGGTTTCATTAAGACACTTGAAAGCAACCTACTTTGAATGGAAAAAAAAGCACCATCATAGCATGAAGGCTGAAATGTGATTAGGAGTCACAGCAGCACCAGCTCAGGCTCACCAGTGACTTCTGTCATTTGAGGACAAGTTAAATGGAGAAACAGTCGATGTGGGGACCTGTGACTTGCCTACAAAAAAACATAATTCAGGAAGACACAGTTAAAGAGTGCCAAGCCACTGTTTACAGAGTATATCTAATGGTGCACAGATCTTACTATAGTCACCAAACAGTAGGGTACTGGCATTTGGACACAGAGGGTTTAGTACTACAACAGCAGCAACATCAGAGCCCTGGCCCTTTAAAAGCTGCCTGGCCTGCAAAGTCCGCACTATTTGTAAATCAACAAATGCCTCTTAAAAGGTCATGGTTAAAGCAGGATAAACTAATTTCCCGAGTCTGGGCAGAGAAACATCAAGGCTAGCTACAACCAAAATCATTCCCTGGTGCTGATCAGTTCTGGGTCCTCTCTTCTTACAAAGGGAAAGCTTTGAGGGCCAGCAGGGTATGATTTTCTGCACTGCCAGTCATGCAGTTTTACAGGTGAGACATTGGTCCTCACCTCAAAGATACCACACACGACCCCCAAGTCACCTGTCAAATGCAGGCTGTCCCCACTGCTCCAACCCCGGGGCAGCACGGATGTAGGCAACTAACACAGTGAGCCCAAGGACTGACCATGCCAAATTAACATTTTTCTACGAGTTCAGTCAATAACATACTCAGCAAGAAATTACTGAGAAAATAAATTGTTCTTTAGAGACCAGGATCACAAGTTTGCCCTTGCAAAAGGGAACATCATCCTTCAAGAGTTTCCTGCTAATTCTCAGGGCTGTTAAAAGGAGAGCTCCCAAGTATGTAACTGAAGCTTGAAACTCTTCCGCCCTGTTAGGATGCCTTTTAGATATCTTGTTACTTTATGCTTCCAATCTCCCAAGGCATTCACAAGGTAAATCCTCTCAGGAAGATGAGGTAAACAAAAGCCATGCTGTTAAAGGAAAAATCTCCATTGCTATCCAGATTACAGCCACATGAACTTCCTGTTCACTGGGGAATCAGCACTGCATTCTCCTAGAAAAATCTCAGCCTTGAAACCTTCTTAGCGTCCTGAATGGTTTCAGTTCCCCCTGGAGTGAGTACAAAAATAAAATTAACTTTAGTGCTTTGCCCTGGAGTGGGCTTGGCCAAGGTGTGGAATGGGTTACATTAAGTCCTCTGTTCCTCATCTGCACTCCAAAGTCCATGGAGAAGAACAGCACCAAGAGTCTAGGTACAGGCAGTTCAAACGAAACCTCCCACTCATAAAGAGCTCGCTAAGAGAGAGGAGACAAAGCTACACTAACAGAGAGGCTGCAAAGTAGCAAACAACCTCTGCCTGTCAGAGAAAGTAAGCACCACAGGGGCAGCACTGCCAGTGAAATGATCTGCGATCTGCTCGGCTTTCTCCCAGCCAGGAGTAGGAAGACTCTCAGAACCACTTATCTCAAACCTGAAAATGCTCCCAGACCTCGTTCAGCTCATGGGCATGTGATTGATTTCTGTGTATACAGCTCACGGACACAGAGAGCTGTCGGTCTCTACTGCAGGGGTTTGTTTAGACCAGGAGGTCATTCAGCACCAGCAGGATGAGATCTAAGATCCCAAACCTGCTAACCCACAGCATATTTGTCTCCAGGATTGCCAGACTCCACTTCACCTCAGCAGGCACCATAAAATGCATACATGCCATGGAGATATTTACAGACAACTCATGTGGAAACAAGGACTGTGCCAATTTCAACTCCTAGGGTCAGGCTCCAACCTCCAAACAGAAGGTTTCAGAGGAACAGTTTGCATACCCTACCTGAGTGCCTTTACATTAGGGCCAGGGAAGCAGCTGGAAATCTCTTAGTGTGTTTGGTCAGAGACAGGAAGCAGGAGAGGTGTCCCTTTACCTCTTTAAAAAGGACTGCTCACTGTATGGAAAGGGGGCAAGAGGAAATAAGGGAAACTTTGTAAGTCAGTAACTCTGCACAGCCACATTCTAAGTGCAGCTGTTCATCCATTATCTGCTGGTTATAGAAAGTGCCGCTTGAGGAAACGAAATACTGCAGAGGGACATGGCCTTTACCTTAAACTGGGACATGTAATCAAGAGCATATACACCAAATATGGCAGGGATCTTAAGGGACACCCCCAACCCTGCTCTCTTGGCACCACACACTCTCCATCCATTCTTCAAAGCTAATGCACAGCAGCACACAGTGAATTTGAATCACTCTGCCAACATCCCCCAGCTGCCTGCCATGTAAGTGAAGTCAGGGATAGGCATGATCTGTGCACACTGCACACACATTTAAAAACACCAGCAGCTAGGACAAAGCTCTTATCTCTGCTTCTACATCTTAGTTCCAACATGTAACTCTTGTGCTGTGGATCCCAGCTCTTCCAGCCAGACCTTTCACTGCAGAGCCAACAGCATACATAAAGGATTCAAAACAAAAAGCAATAAAAAAAACCCAGCCACAAAAAAACCAAAAAACATTTCCACCAAAACCTTGTTATTTCAGATGAGGCTCTAGTCCAGGCAGTAACACAGTTGCAGGCTGATGAGGAACAAATGGCATTCTTGCACAGCACATGTGCATGTTAACATTCACCTGCCAGTACAGGTCATCCATCCCCAAAACAGAGACTCCAACACATTCTCTCCCTACATACACAGAGGCCAATCTGTTTCTTGGCTTCTCGGCTTGTGAAAACAGATCCTCAGTCAGGCAGCACCACAGTAACTGGGTTGAGAGCAGAAAGGATTGCTGTTATTACCAACAGAACCAACCAATACGCCACCTACCAAAACCAGTGTTTGTAGAACTGCCTACTCTCCCACAGACTGCCTTCTCTCGTAGATGGAGAGGGAGAAGTAATTTACATAAAGCTACAGAAACAACAAAGTAGCCTGCAGAGTTCACTGTTATTTGCTGCTTCAAAACATCTCCTTCATCCATTTACCTGCTATCTCAACTCACAAACCATAATCAGAGCAGAAACACTGCAAGGGTCATGAGCCAAGCCTTCAAACCAACACAGACCCAGCTTGCAGAAAGAACAACGGGATGTCTTTTCACTCAGTCAGACAGGGTTGGAATAACTTTAAGGGGGTCAAGAGATGAAGGGATCTTACAAAGCCCTACGGGAATGTAGCTCACAAAGGCACTTAATAGAAGCATGTACACAGCTGGATGGAATAAGAGAGAGTAAAAATAAATAAATAAATGCACCAGAGAGGAGAGCACTGCTCAGTGACCACCTAGACAGTCTTCTGCAGGGGTCCATCTGCTATCTGTATCCAAAGTTCAGCCTCCTGATATCTCCAAAATGGAACACATAGGTAAAATCCATGAATTCCTTAACCTTTGCAGGAACCAGTGCAAATTCTGAAACCCAGCAGCAGTTCCTCTTGATGCCAGGATTCACATGTAATAAAAACTCAAGTTCTCAAAACCTTGTGCTCTTCTTCCTGTTTCCCATGGCAGAAAAAGGCAGCAGGCTCCTTCTCTCCGCGTTTGTGCATATGGCTTCTGGTTTCTGCATCCTATTGCTGGCTGACAGCACGTGAAGAACCATTCTGCCTGGGAAAACCTCTGGTGTTGTCAGCGAGGGGACAGGCAGCCCATACACCGATCACAAAGGAAGGGTACACAAGGAAGGAGTCCTAGTGGAAGGGGCTGCTCCCCTGCTAAAATAGTCAGTCAACATCATCTGCAGAAAGAGGGGTGTCACACGATATCTTCGGCAGAGCGCTGTGGAGGAGAAGACCCCATGCTCAAGAAATGGCCCCAGTTGCACAGGAACCCCCTGTTATACTGGCCAGTGTCTATCACTAACCCACCCAGGAGTCTGCGCCCAGTGTTGTCCCGCAGAGCCAGCCGAGCTTCCCTCTCAGTCACGTTGTAGCTGATGTTCAACAGCTGGATAAGGAGGATGTATCCCATGCCAGCTGTTACAATGGCACAGTACCATACACAGGTGAACGACAGAGCAGAGCTGGCAGCAGGGAAAAAGACGGGAAGGAAGCCATTTAGTTTTGGAGCAGCTGTTTTAGAGTGACTTTCCCTGGTAATCACTATCCTTTCAAATCCCTGTCTACATCTGCCACAGTGATCTCACTTTGCTGCTTTCATCAGATAATCCTTAAAGGCTTTCTCAAAATTAAAGCTTCAGGGCTTACTTAATAAGGGCTTTTAGTGCTACCAGAGCTACTCCTGCTCATTTCTATCTCACGACCTAGCTCTTTGCTCTTCCTGTTGTAAAGGTGCTTGGTCCTTATTTAAGGATGCAAGGATGCTCAGCTCAGCAGGTCAGAAGAGAGAAACAGAGGAAAGTAGAGCCACCTGTGCATCAGCCCTATACCCTGCCCATCAGTTGTAGTGCTGGTCTCTGAACTTGTGTCCAACTGTTCTCACCACCATCCCTGCCTGACAAGGCATGTTGATGCTGACAGATGGCTTGGAGGGGCAGTCACTAGATAAACCATGAGGAATGATAGGGAGGGACAGCACATGGATTCCAGACTGTCAGACAGTTATCAGCATCTGGGGCCAAACATTTAAGGGTGTATCTACTGAAGACACAATAAATAAATAAATACTTCAAATCACAGATCCTCCAACTATTTTTCCAAATAAATGGTGAGCTCTCCCCAACTCTCAGGCCCCCCACCCTGGCAAAAGCAGCGATGTATCTTTGCTTTCCGGAGCTTTTTAGGAAGCACTTTTTGGTCAGGTTTGACAGCCAACAGCACCAGTCTAGAGCACAGAAATGAAGAACAGGAGCTAAGATGCCTGACCAAGCCTGTTCCCAGCCCAGCTCTCTCCCAGACAGATCTCACCTGTAGTCAGAATAGGCCCCAGGGCAGTAGAACAATGCCACAAATGGAGTTCGGCCCCTGCAGATGGTGTGCAGGGTCAGTGTAATCCCATACACAGAGGTGAGCATGAAGAAGGAGAGTGCAAGGATGAATGCTTGATGGTTCTGCTCCCCTACGCAGCTGTTAATCCTCCAAAAGGAAAGAAGAGATTACTTGGCTTAAAAAAGAAAAACTGGCTTCTCTTTCCTCCCCCAGCTGTCAGAGAACCTAATTTCCAAAGTGCTTCCATACAGCACAGGCTAAGAACTTGGAAACATGTTCAAAGAAGCTTTTTAACTTTTTATAGAAAAGGTATAAACACAATTCAATAGACTGGCAGCAGACTGTTTGCCTCCAATTTTTAGCAATTTTATCCTTTGCTGAAATAGGCTATGGCTCCCTGTAGGGTATAATCATACCACCACACCCCTACTTCAGTTCTCCTTCCAGCACTGCATACACACGTGCAGTTTTGGGTTCCCTTGCCCCAGGAGAGCACTAATGCAGGTTAACTGCAGGATTGCTAGTGCTCCACAGGACCAAGTTCAAACTAAAAAAACAAAACCAAGTAAAGTCCCCCAAAAAACACACATTGAGAAAATCAGTAAAGAACTAAAGGTAATTCTGAAGTGCGCTTTAGAAATTATCAGCTATTAGGTCAACCCACTTAGAATAAACAGTGGTTCCAACTGTTCTGTAAAAGGGTAAATACAAAGCTTTTTGTATTTAAAGAATGTCATGGGGTCTTGAACAATAGAAAAAGCAACCCTGTTTGATGGAGACTGTAAAAAAATAAGCCAACTTGAAAAAGGGTGGTAACTCAAAGAGAAGAACACACTCAGCCTCAGCAGTGCAACACCTACCAGACACAGTGATGGTCCAGCCTCCTCACACACCTGCCACAAAGCCGGCAGTGCCCTGCCCGGGCCGGCCTGACCAGCTGGCATTTAGTGCACCAGTCCTTTTTCACACCTTCTGGCTCATCAGCTGACATCCTGGAATAGCCTTTGGCCTCCCCGTTCACAGCACGGCTGCTGGCAGCACCTGCCGTGGCGATGCCATGGAGCACGCCGGAGCTCCCTCTAACATTCCTGCCGGGCAAACCCTGGTGCGACGGCTTCTCATTGCCTGCCGGGATGGGAAGGTAGCCAGGGTCTTTCTTGGCTCGAGACAGGGCTGCAAGCATAAGAATTAACCCGCATGTGAGAGCGACCACTTGGGAATGCTGCACGTGGCCGCGGGGAACCACCTCCCGGAGGAACACATAGTACATGTAGCCCAAGGAGAAGAGCCCCAGGCTCAGGAAGAAGAGCGTCCGTTCCTTCCTCCGGTGGGTGAGGTAGTAATACCAGAGCACCACGGCGGGCAGGGATGTCAGGATGATGAGTCCCAGCAGGAAGTGCAGGGCAGCGACGTGCAGGAACACGGGCAGCAGGACGAGCGGCGGCACGAGGCTCACGTTGATCTTCACGGCCCCCGAGAACCAAGGGACCCGCAGCCGGTCCGCGATGGTGTCGGCGATGCTCTGCAGCGCTCCCGGGGGTAGGGATTTGCACGTCAACCACCTGGGAGCGAGAGAAGCACAGCCGCCGGCTGCCACAGGCACACNGGCGGGGCCCCCGCCCGGCCCGTCCACCTGACGGGGCAGCGACCCAATGGCGGCGCGGCGGGGGCGGGGCCGCCGTGACGCGAGGGCACCTCCTTAAAGGGGCAGCGCAACAGGTGGCGGCCGCAGAGGGCGGCGGCGGCGGCGCGGCCCCGGCCCCAGGCTGGGAACGATCCGTACCGAGCGCTTCAAACCCACCCCCCCCTGGAGGACTGAGCCCCGGGGCTGTGAGGTTGTGGGACTTTCCCGACACCGTCTCTGGGTTCGCACCACGAGCCCCAGCGCTGCCCTACAGCCACAGCCCAGCCCCTGGCGGGGCCGACGTTTCACTTGATTTGAGCTTTTTATATTCGTCTTCCTTCCCCCTCGACCTGCTTAGGAAAAGCTTGAAGCAGATGAAAAGGTGTTTCATCATCCGTGGGCACGCCACGCTCAAGAGCTGAAGCGCAGCCCTCGATGAAGGGAAAATACCGAGGGCTGAGAATTCTCCGGGAGAACTGGAAACATATGGCAGAAGGCAGACTGCCAAAGCCTGCAGTGTGCGAGAGATACCAAGCCTTTTCCTGTTTAATTAATCTCAGGCANGCCCGGCGGCCACAGGCACACGCCCCGCGCCCTTCCCCTGCCCCGTCCCGCTCCCGCCGCCTCCCCCTTCCCTCTTCCTCCAACAACTTTCCCGGGAAGCCGGGCGCAAGTTTCCCCTCCCTCGGGGAGGCAGCCCCGTCGCCCGGAGAAGGTCCCGCAGCCCGGGAGGGGGTCGCGGCGCCGGTACCTGTCGCAGCCCTCGTCCAGCTCCTCGCAGTCGCAGCAACACGCCGCCAGGTGGTTGCGCTCGCCCCGCCGGTCCACGTACTCGCAGCAGCAGAGCGGTTCCTCCATNCACCGAGCGCTTCAAACCCACCCCCCTGGAGGGCTGAGCCCCGGGGCTGTGAGGTTGTGGGACTTTCCCGACACCGTCTCTGGGTTCGCACCACGAGCCCCAGCTCTGCCCTACAGCCACAGCCCAGCCCCTGGCGGGGCCGACGTTTCACTTGATTTGAGCTTTTTATATTCGTCTTCCTTCCCCCTCGACCTGCTTAGGAAAAGCTTGAAGCAGATGAAAAGGTGTTTCATCATCCGTGGGCACGCCACGCTCAAGAGCTGAAGCGCAGCCCTCGATGAAGGGAAAATACCGAGGGCTGAGAATTCTCCGGGAGAACTGGAAACATATGGCAGAAGGCAGACTGCCAAAGCCTGCAGTGTGCGAGAGATACCAAGCCTTTTCCTGTTTAATTAATCTCAGGCATATCCATCCTTAAGATGGTGACTTGTTTTACAAGGTCCCCCACTGCTAAAAAAAGCACACGAAGATCCTGCGGCTGCAAAACCACGACCGCTCTTTTCCTCCAAACCATTCTTCTCTGATGGTCATTTTCTACGCTGACACAAAGAGCTGTGACTTCCTAAGGACAAGCCCAGCTCTGTGCTGAGGGTGATCTCCCCTCCTCGGCAATCTGCAGAGCCATAACAGCCCCTACAGCAGCCCTTGTTCACTCACCACGGGATCCAAGGGCTCTGATCCAAGTGGTCCCACGAGAGACTCTCCACAGGAGAGGGCTGGCAGGACACACAGGGCTGCCAAGCGATGGGCACACAGAACCCAACCTGCTGCTTCCACAAATCTTTATTCTGTGCGGGTTTTGAGCCAAACAGTAGAGTCCAAAGGCGACAGATACAAATGCCTGCCCCACAAGTCCTCACACACACATCTGCTCTTCCCATGTCTTGGGCAAAAAGCTGATGTGGTATTAACTCTCAGTCTTGCTGCTCTGTGTCCTGTTCAAGTGGTCAAAGCTTCTTTGGAGCATGGAGAGGGAAATCTTCAGCTGTGAAGATACAACCATCATACCACCCCCCCCACCCCAATTACTTAAGTTAGTCTCCTGCATGGGTGAGTGGTATCAGGAAAATAATGTCTCCCTCCTCCTTTTTATTTTTTTAAAGATTTCATGTGATTTCCTCCTCCCTGTTTCCATAAACAGTTGGCTTACTGTGCTCTGCCTAACAGCTATACCCTGTACAGTTTATAAATACTAACAGTCCACGATGATAAAGTCTTAACACCTCACTAGACAACAGTACAGAAGATAAACCACCCCACTCAGTTTTAGTCACAGATGTTCATAGCAAATACTCTAAATAACATGGCAGAAAACATGAATTTCCTTTTAATACCTGGCTCTCCTAATGCATTTTGGTGCACAAAATGTGTTTAGATTATCGACAACCCTCAGAAAACACAAGGTTATAGGCACTGTTTCAGGGCTTCCAGACAAAAAGAGTTATTTGGGATGAAAAAGGTGGTTAAATTCTCACTTTTCTTCTTTGCACTGTGTATTCAAAAAGCACTTAACACTTCAGAATTAGGAGAATAAGGAGAGAAAATTAAAAGGGCATGGAAACCACACTGTGATCAAAGTGGTTAATTAATAGATTAATAGCAATTGTGCTAAACAAGGAGCTTAAAAAATGGGTTCTTTTTCTGCCCTCTTTGAGTGCATGGAAGAGCACAGAGCAAACTGGTGATGGATAGAGGTACATGTGAACTCACTTCTCAGTTTTCCTAATCTAATAATTTATTCTATCACATTTTAAGGTTTAATAAAAGAATGCAAGATCAGAACATTCATGGGTTGTAAGAGAAAACTAAACTATGAATTTACTGTCCTTCACTTACTAAGTTGGAATTTCAGCCTAAGGCTTTACCAGTCATAGACTTCAGGATAGGAGAGACAAAACAGCATTCAACAACATTTTTTTTTCTTCTGTAGTGTCATCTGAGAAAAATGTTCTGAAACACTCCAGTCTTTGCTTCCTCACAATTCAGTACTGCATCAACGCCTCATCAATACAGGTAACTTGACAAGTTTTAAGAAAATTGACATGAACTCTTACATCTTAGTCAAAACTGATAATAAACAAAAAAAACCCAACAAAAAAACTCCCCCCCAAAAAAATCAACCCAATCCATCAAAAACAAAAGCACTGCCTGTTTACTAAATTCAAGTCTAGGGCAAAGCAGATCAAGGAATCATGGAAACTTTAGTTAGCTCCAGATGATACCAAACAAAAGCTATGATGCATAAGGGATAAAACTTGAGTTGTTCAGAAAAAAAGATCATCATCAGGAAAGATTGTCAGACCTACCTGCTCAAGCATTTCAATTGAGTCTCTTAAAACTCCCTTCACATGCTTAACCTGTTCCTTATCATATTGAGGGATCTCTTCTTTTGATACCATTTCTGGGGATATGCTGAAAAAGATTGAGATGACATCAGAAACTTCAAACAAGCACCTTCAAGCATTTTTAAAATCAACTGCTCTCTGCCACCCTTGCTCTGCCGTTACTAAAACCATCCTTTTACAAAAGCCATATAAAAAATTGCCTGCAGCTGAATTCCAATCCCTGCTGTCTTGAAGATACTCCCTCAGACTTTTGTAGACAACAGCCACCAAGAAAAAAATGTGCTCACGTTACATCTACCAGTGTAAGTTCTTACACCTCAGTAAGCAAGACCTTTCTTGTAAAGAAAGTTGCTCTAATCAGTTCTGAGATGGTCACTACAGGAGGTCACCACACCATTTTCAGACTCAACATCAGGTTATGGTTTTAAACTCATTTGTTTGTACTGTATTCAAGAGAGGAAGCAACATCTTCCCTTGCCCAAATATAAAAGGCACACAACATGGAAGTTTGTGGGGGAGAGGAGATTTAGCAGGAGAATCACAGAAAGAAGCTAATGAGCTAAAATGAATCTTTAACATTACATTTGAGATCATGCTGCTTCACACAGGATGAACACTTTGGTTCTGTGATCAGCACCAGGATATTCACAGAAGATGAGTCACAGCAGGGTGATAAACGCAAACTAAGGTTAACATTCACCCCAAAAACAGCTTGACTGAGGAGAAACTTATTACTGCAAGATGCAGTCAGACATGTCACTGGCTTTCAACACAGACCACAGAAGTGCAGCAAGCCCCAGCTACTTTTGAAAACTTGCCACCAAGTTTCATTGTTTAAAATTTATTTCTTTAGATCAGAGCCACACAAACTGAGGAAAAAAGCAAGAAAAGACTCTGAATTCAACTTACTTCAAAGAGCTTTCTTCCTGAAGCTGGACATGATAGAGGGACTGAGCTGCATGCTCTATCTTTGACAGTTTGAGAAACAGTGTTATATTCAGCAAGACCAAGAGCAGCAAACTGCAGACAGAAGAGAACAAAAATCAAGTCCTGCAACAATTTCAGTTGCAATGCTACAAAAACAAGATCTGGGCTAAAAACGCTAAGGAAACAGAATCTTTCTGGGAGAAAAAAGGGTGTGGAGCAGAACTATACTGAAAATAAGTATCTATCTAAGCAATTCTTAGCAGTTAACATTAAGCTTTATAATAGGAACAAAGAACAACACCATCTCCTCTTGGAACTTTTAAAACTAAGTATTAGTAAATTTTAGACTTGTTTTAGTAGGATCAGACCTAAGAAAACCTGTGAGATAGACTAGTTTGGCAAGCCAGCATTTTCATTCTTTGTATCATTTCTGTGTCATTCCATTCCTCACATGTTTAGTTAGGATCTGTCATGCTACATGCAATGTTAACAGGCAAATGAGGAACAGACAAATACAGGAAAAGACTAAGATGAGCTTCAGTCAAGCCACATTTAAATGCAAGTACTTACAAGACACTCATCACTACAATGATGGTGGTGGTCCTACTTACTGCATCTCTCTTCCTTCCTATAGGGCATGGAAGAGAAAGAGGTTAAGAAGTACCCTAGCAATTCTTAAAGGATGCCTGCAGATATACATCAGTGCTCAGCACTTTGTACAGAACAGCTCACCAGCTTCTGATGGGAAAAAAATAACAGATCACATGAATGCAACAGAATCATCTCCAACATTCACTAAGGCATTGTTGCAGTCGCCTCCGACAAGTCAGCTGAACAGTCAGGCTCTTCCATCAGAATTCCCCCTACTCCAGTATGGGGAGAACACAGTGCTGGGGGACAGTCCCCTTAAACCTAGATAGCCCAAGAAGGCTGCGGTCCAGCCATTCCTAACAGGCACTCACAGCACATGTACTGCTAGTCACACATGAGCAGAGACAGGCTGCAAAGCGGCTCTCTTCTGCTTGTTCTCCTGCTCACATTAATCTTTCTGACAACCAACGTCAATCAATCTCTCCTGTAACTCGTCCCATCCTTACTGGCTTGGTTTATCTCTTGTCCTGAAAACAGCCTTTCAAAAGACCATCAGGCAACAGGAACCATATATTAGTGAGCAAGAGGAAGTGTGGAGAGGACATGCAATCACCTACCCACCGAGGGCAGGCTGATCTTTAAATGTCATTACAGTTTCATACATTCACACCTCCTGTCCTGGACAAAGAACACAGACACAGAACCTGTTGTGTATACAGAGACAGACAGGCTCATCTGAAAAGGTAAAGCAGCAGTAGGAAAATTAAGTAATCAAGAAGCAATTTCAGATAGGTAAACAGTCCTTTACACATGCTGCTAATCCAGATATTCTCTCAGTGCTGTAACTCAGTGTTGCCTTCCCCTTCAGGAAAGAGCTCCTACTTCAGTGTTTACAATTTATCTTCTGTCATGGAATCCACCATTCTCTGGCACATGTTAGTGCACAGAGGTTGCTCATCTCTCTAGGTTTAGCTAATACTGTATGTGCTAGTTGCCAAGTCTGTCATGCAATGGAACTGCAAGAAATGCTTCAGTGACCCAGAAATTACAGAAGCAGATGGGAAACAGACCTCTTAACATTAAAAAAAAATAACCAAAAATGAGGTGACAGGGCCATGAGGCACATCAACTCATGACTTGGGTATCCAGTTATTTGAAGAAACGAAGAAATTTTTCAGAAACTTTACAAGAATCAGGTTAAATTTTTTTCCCTGACCCAATCTCCTTTTCAATCCTGTGCAAATTCAGAGCTTTTGGTTGATTTTTGATTGTTTTTAAAACAGAAGGTGATATTAGGCCTAATTTCATGAAATAATCATGATAAAAGTGACTGCATGCACCAAATGTACTTTATGCAAGTTTGAACAAGTTAAAGCATTTGCTATCACACCGATTAGATAAAGACAAGAGTAATACATACACAAGTGCTACTCTTGCACTATTTTAAGAGTTGTGCTTTCTTCAACACACCTTTTAGAAAATACTTTATATAAAAATTCCCACCTATTATGCTGCCCTGGGACTCCACTCCCAAGTCACCAGAGGAATGTTGGGAAGAACGCTTGGGAAGTGAGTCTGCCAGACCCCGGTGTAAAGTGCGCCGTCTTCTTCTCAGAGCAACTAATTTTCCAGAGTCTTCTATTGACTGATTAATTGCATATTCCTCCATTAGGAGATCTGATTCTGCAGTGGAAAAAATAAAGTGACTGAATTGTCAAAAGGAGAGCTGAAAAGCTCAGCACTGAAGACTTAAACTGTCAGTTATGGAGCGTGGCAGTGAGAGAAACAAGTGCACCTTCTATTAAATCAACTTAAAGCAGGTAATTGATAAACTACACATTGACCTGTAGCACCTGTCCTGTTTGCTAGAGGGCACTTAGAAACAGTGCACACTCAGCCTAGGCAGGATTGTTTAATGACATGCAAGACAGCAGTTGGAAAAACACTGCAAGACACTGTTAGACTGAGACAAGGAATTGTGTTAGACTGTGAGCCTGCAGCCATGGCTGGCCAGGCTGTTAACAGACATATCATGGAGCCTGCCAAGTGCCACTGCTTCTCTTCTCATATGCACAACCAAGGAAATACTTAGAGATAAGCACATGCAGATGAGGGGAACAGCTTTCCTGCTGCTCTTCATGTTTCCTTCAGAAAGCAATTATGACAAGGTATACAAGAGCTCCTTGTTAGCCACAAAGCTTCTTTCATGCCCTGGAACTGGCAGATATATCGATGACAGGAAGTTCCTTCTTTGAGACTGCTTAGGTGTTGTCTTTTTTTAAAACCATTCTTTAAGGAATCAGGTTTGACAGATGTGAAAACAAAGAGCAAAGGTAGCTTCCTTACTCCAGCACAAAGAAGAAAATGCCTCACCAAGTTGTTTGAAGTTTTCCTGTATTCCTCCCCATGTGTTCTTCTCTATTACAGACTTGACAAGGCCCCAAGGCTGTTTTTTGTACTTCACTTCTGCAGAAACCCTAGTAAACAGAATGCAATAGTGAAAGAGTGCTCTTCTAGGCAGCACAGTGATAACAGATCTCTTACAGGAGCAGGCCTCTATCTTATGTCTATAATCTGAAATTCCAACTGGAACTACCTTGGCTTTCCACCTGGGCAGCACTTCCACAAAGAAAGGCAAGAGACAGACTGTAGCAAAGACAACAGCTCTAGCTAAAGCCTCAAAATCTGAATGTCCAAATTATGGAAAACATTTTGAACTGTTTTCCTTCAGACTCAGACTAGCAGAACCATTTTTACCCTCTGAAACGTTTTCATTTTAACATACACTTAAAATAGAATTCATGCTTTCAGATCATAAAGTCCTGATTTTTACTTAGTATGTTTACACATATATTACATGGGTACTTCAATGGCAGCAGGTGAAATTCATTATCACCACTCATGCATTAAGTGCTCAGATCCCACCCTGAGCAGACAGAAATTAAGATCTGTCTTTCTGTGAACATGACAGAGGGGAAACGGTATCCCCACCTTGCATTCCCCAGGTCAAGGTAATCAATAATGCTTCAAGAATAAAAATGGATTGAGGTAGAATCCTTCAGAGGGATGCATCTAACAACTAAGTGAACACCAAAGCTCTTCATACAGGACAGAAGGATAGCCTGTGACTTCACTTCCAGTCAAGAACACTGACCATCCCAGAATATACTTTTTCAACTTTTCAGATCATCTTCCAAGTCAATGTAAACCCAATGTATTTCTAGTCTAACAAACCATCTTTGTAAGAGAGTTTTTGAGCCATTTTAAACACAGTATAATAAGGCCAGCTGCAATACCACCCTGTGCCTTCTGCTCTATACATGCCTGCTCTATGCACCATTTTGCAACCTAGGATTGTCATGTCTCAGATAAAACAGATCTAGCTCTCTAAGAGGAAATGATTAATTCAAAAAAAGTGATCCAGAACAGTCATTCAAGGACCTTTCTTCCCTCCTCCCCCAGCAGAGGAGGAGTTCTCAGTACTTTCATAGCCTGAAATAAGCCCAAAAAGAATCCAGGCTTGCCTACCCATCCTGGGTACTGATGAAGTTTGAGAGAAAAGGTCTTTCTAAAGGCAGCACAAAAACTACCAAGGACTATATAATCAAAAAGTCACACAAATGCACTCAACATGGAACTTGATCACTTCAGATGTTTTCAACAAATGGGAGAGGAACCCAACAAATGGGAGAGTTGAGTACCCTCCCTGCAAAACTAATGTACTAAAGTACATTCCATCTTCCCTGCACCTTCCTATGAAACCACACTCCTCTGCAGGCTTTAGCCTGTAATAAAACATCTCCATTTGTTCCAACATATCCCACTCACACAGCTGCACTCAAAAACCCAAGGCTGGTCAGAACCCAGCTGAAGATGAGTTCTGTACCTCAGAGTCAACATGAGTTCATTTCTCACTGCATTAATGAGATCCAAATACAGCATACATGTGACAAGAACGAAACCAAGCTTATTTTTCAGAAGACATATCCAACTTCAAAAGAAACCGACATTTTCTATGCTGCTGGCAGATCCTTTAATAAACACATGTCATCAACCTGTATCATACATTCCTTGGCTTCTCCCCTCCCACCCAGGCTCACCGTAATCGACACTTGTGACTGGATGTGCGGCTGATACGGTATCTGTTCACAGTGTAGAAATAATCATGGTAGGGGACATCATGGGTCAGTACCTCAGCATCCACCTGGTAAGACTGACCTTTCTGGCTCTGCTTATGCAGGATCTATCATAAAAGAAAATATAAAGGTACACTCAGGGTACATGGATTTTTTTCCCCCCTTTCAGCCTGAGCTCCTTAGGTTAGATCAACCAGCTCCAAAAGAAAGAGAGGAAGCCTGAAGAACCACTATAAAAACCAGCTAAGAATGTCAAATATAGATGGGGTGCTAAGTCCCCACAGCCACTTCAAGTACCAGATGCAAGGCTGGCCACTGACTTATGATCACAGCTCTTGAGACCTTTTCCAAAGCAGAATTGCAGAATCTTTGAGATTGGAAGGCATCTCTGATGGTCTTGTCCAAAATCTCTACTCAGGTAGGGCCATCTAGAATGTGTTGCTCAGAACCATGTCCAGGTGTTTTTTCAGTATCTCCAAGGAAGGAGATGCCACAACTTCTGTGGTCAAACTACTCCCTTCACATTCCAAGACTACTCATTCATTGTCACAGTAAAAAAATGTTTCCTGATGTTCAGGAAGAATCACTTGTGTTCAGGTGTATGTATCCATCACCTCTGCTCCTGACAGTGGGCACCACTGAAAGCTGTGGCCTTTGGTGGTGAAGGCATGGCTCAGACTTCTTTGCCCCTCCCTTCAGATACTTCTATACATTACGAGATCCCTTCTGAGTCTTGTCTTCTCCACGTTGAATATTCCCAGCTCTCAGCCATCTCTCATACAAGATGCCCCAGTCCACCATCTTAGTGGCCCTTTGTTGGACAATTCACCTCTCATATTGGAGAGCCCAGAATTGGCCACAAAGCATTTAATGGCATCTTTCCACCCCCTAATTCCTAAGAAATGTTAATACTTTTCCCCACAAACTTGTTGGGAGTTTACAACCATCTGATTTCATGAGCATTTGCTCTTTAACGGTGAGAGGGACTGCAAGCCACCCTTAGAGATGCTGTGTTTAAACTACAGATCCACATTCAGCTCACTGAACTTTAATCCATGGTCAGAACTCTGACAGACCATAGAGCTGACCTCTCCCTTGCTCTAAAGGGCACCAGACAGACACACACA
>VYZS01052648.1:24759-35768 GCA_013400695.1 Neodrepanis coruscans | reverse complement strand
ATTTGTCATGTTTCCATATTCTTCCTTTTTCAGGAAAAGCATTGTAAAATGGGAATTCTTCTAAGCATACCATAGCACATTGTGGTTTTTTTCCTACGGGAACATAAGGACAGATATTGTATTTTACATTACAGTGCTCTTGCAGCAAATTTGTGAAGAAAGTCTTGATGAAATTAAATAGGAAAAAAATTTCATAGAGTGTGCAAATGAAACAGCCAGGAATAAACCCATTTATGCAAAACTCATGCTGAGAGTCTGATGAGCTTTGACAATTGGAATAAATTATTTTGTCTGAAAGGAGATTCCAGTCTTAAAAGACCAGGATAACGTTGAATCTTTCAACAGTTTTCATTTCTCATCGGAAAAGAAAACCAAAGCTTTATAGAAAAGATCAGGTAGTCTTGTCCATACTGATCTCATATCTGCACATGGCCATCATGCTCTCCTGTAATATGTCTTTCTGCAAGTTCATGCTGCAACAATTCAGTCGATAGAATTACTTCTTCTCTGACCAAGCAGTGAAAGGACTGCTGTTGGCTGACTGTGTATGGGGCATGGATGAGGGCACGGCTCTGTGTACAGACCAAGTCCAAACATCGTATGTAAGTGACACTATGTAGCTAAATATAGTAACTAGTAAATAAAGAGAGGCAAGTGTCCCTTCCCCAAATCTCCAGTGGAGGTTTGGCAGATTATTTCCTCCATTTTTTTATATTTCTCTACACCAAATGACAGAGGACAACAAGGTGGCTTTCTGTTGTTCCAAGTATCTTTTGTTTAGATTTGATGTGTCTGGTGCGAAAAAATAATCTGTTGCTATATGTTGTACACTTCCTTAAGGTCCTACTGCAATGCATGCAAATAGTAGTAAATATTTCAGTAATTACTAGTCATAGAGGCAGTGGAATACAGTGGTGATATTTGTCTGCTCCCAGTCTTAACATTTCTGAAAGTAGTCTGGCTCTGATATTAAGCGCCTGATATTCCCCCTCGTTTACATTAGCTTTACACTATAGTTCTTCCTGATGTCTGTCAGAGGAGAATCAAACCCACACAGTCTTTCCTTTAATATTGCTTCTTTCTGATATCTAAAGAAGATTCTTAAAATAACCTCACAATTCCTAAATTGGATCCAAATTCCACTGAAGATTCTGCAGAGTAACAAAGGAAGAAATTGTAGCTTTTAAAATGATACATTTATTAATTTATAATTTAATGTATATAAACACAAATATATTTAATATAATGAAATTCCTAAGACTAAGCCTTCATGAAAATACCATGTCAGGATTTAGTAGGTTATCCGTATTTTCCCCTTCCATTATTATTATTATTTTTTTTGGCAAGTATTTGCAAAGTACATCCATACGATACCATGTATTTTTGCAGTTTCCTGTAAAATAAATCACTCCCTACCATGGCACAGAGTGATCTATGTGGGCCATGGGATATTAAATCAGATGCTGGAGTACTTCAATTGCAAATTCAGAACAAGTGTTGTCCCATGTAATGTACAATAATGTATTCTTTTTTAAAGAAAAAGTGTGATTATTTTGTATCCAATATTTTATTAAATTGCTAATGTTTATTATTATATATAGTAATTGATCAGTATATTGTTAATTACTAGTAAATACATTAATAAAAGGAATACAGAAAACTATGGGTATGTTTCCTGGGGTTTGTTAGGTAAATCCTTGAGGTGGTAAGACCCTGTTAGGCAATACAGTCTGTCATTTATAGGATGTAATCCAACATCAGTGTAGGTAGTATCACCTGGGTTTATACACAGGAAGTTAGAAGTGAGTGCCACACATCTGTCTGACTCATGAATTTCCTACTGCCAGGTTGTCTTTTGTGGTTGACATTCAAAAGGGAAGGGAAGGGAAGGGAAGGGAAGGGAAGGGAAGCCATGCCATGAAGAGTGGTATTTTCCATCCATTTTAACTTCACTGTCATTTCATGGCATATTACTGTAATTGATTATTATGTATCACAACTGTTTGTCAATAACACAAAAATGTTCTTTTAATGAATCACTGAGTTGAGATGAGCTATAATTAATAAAATTATAAAATAATCAGATGATGAATGAAGAAAATTCCACTCTAAAGCATAACACTTATTCTACAGACTTTTTATGTGCAGTACTACAAGAAGCAAGGAAAGAAGCAATATTGCAATCTGCTATCTTGTTCAGCAGTAGTGTTTGGAGTGCTGGTGTGATCTGTGATTTTCCTTAACTGCCTCAAATAACTGAACTCTTCTTGCTGTGAAGAAAATCTGAACTATAGCTACTATTCTGGTATGAAAACATCAGTAAGAACTGGATGATTCTGGATACACGTTTGAGGCAAGATTTCTGATATCTTTATGTTTCCCTAGCTTTTTCTAAAAGGATCTTGTGTGTGTTTTGGGTAAGCTCACTTCATTGCCTTTGACATTTATTTGCTACAGCTGACCGACTTCTAAAATTAAGGTCCTATTTTGTTAGTACTACTAAAACCACAGGGAGCCAGCAGAACACAGGCAAATATTGGTGAGGGTTCTACTGCTGAAAATGCCTTTGAGTGCCTTATTTACATCAGATTCCACCAGCAAAGACATTTTTATAATTTTAGTTATTGAAAGAGGATTCATTAGATCACAACAGATCTGCTTGATTTAACAGAAAGGCATTACTGCTATATGCACAGTACCTACAGCTGGTACTGACAGGTAGAATTTGGGAGAAATTATATATCCCTGTCATTGGCCCACTTATTCCTAGCTGTGCCATAAATCTCCTTGCTCTCCATGTTTTCCCTTGCTACCTGGTTTAGACTTGCAACAGTGATGTTTCCAAGTTCAAGGTTAGGTTGTTGCTTTGTGCTCTTAACTACGGTTTTCAAACTGCCCTTGAGAATCCATCAGACCATCTCTTTCTTTTTGAGCCCTGGATGTATTCATTCATCATTCTGTATGTTTGGCCCTGTAGTGAAAGGAAACAGAAATTTAAAATTGTTCAGAACCCAGCTATTTGTGCACATCACTTCCGTGCATACATCTAATTAAGGGCAATGCAATTAGCAAGGCACAAGGTCAGCCTCAGGTTAAATGAAAATTCCATAGCCCCCCAGCAGTGGCTAGCAGTTAATCTGTATAATTTTCTATGCAACACAAATGAAGTTTCAGTAAAGAAAAGCAGTATCATTTTGGTTGTCTTTAATGCCATAAATATGAGCCAAAACTTTTCTACTATATGCTCTGCTATGAAACCCTACATTTAAAGCAATTATACAGTTAGAAGAATGTTGTTTTCTGCACACTTACTATGAAGAAGATGTATTTCTAGTCCAAAATATGAAATTAAGTGCCTCATAAGAATTGGTTACTTTTTTCTTAAATTTCTGTTTTATTTGTTGGATTTTTCCCTTTCCATAAAAGCTTGCCTTTAACATGACACTATTGCAACTAATCTCTTCTGGGAAGATCTGCCAATGCAGAGGCGAAAGTAAAAATATCTGTGCTGTGAACCAGTTCTGAGACTGAACTACTGAAGTGGTTTTTTGGAACTAAAAATAAACTTCTGTTGAGCACAACTCTGTACATTTCCATGATAACCTGAGCAACCTGTTTCTTGACAAAATTGTTTTCTTAAAATAAAAATTATTGATGTAAAACAGATAAATGGTGAACCCAAATTAAAATCTGTTGTGATAAGATTCCAGTGATGAGGATAAGGGAGCTGATGTTTCAAATCCCAACAGTCCTTTTAGTCTTACTTCCTATTTTTGATGAGACTTTTAAAATCTAGTGTAAAATGTAAAAATGTAAAAATAGTGTAAAATGCCTGTAGTGAGTAATTGAACAAAACAAAAGCTTTGTATCTTTTGTATATTTCCTGAAGAAAGAAATTATGTTGTCTCATGCAATTCTACCTGTTCCTTCAACTTCATTTATTTTTAATGTTGCTAAGTGCTTGAGGTCCATAGTATAATTTCTGCAACAATATGTCCCTTACTTACTATATACATTATTTCAACATTTGCTGGAGATTTTTTTGTATTATTGATATCTCTTTTTTTTTTTTAATGGAAAACATAACAGGGACCATTTGACTAATCAGTATTGAAACTCTTATTCACTATATCTAAAATTTCACTTAATCTTCCCAGTGAGGGAAGCTCTGACAAAATTATAAAACTAAAAAAGTGATATAAATAAAATTATAAAATTTATTTTTTAAACTAAATCCATAGCATAAACATCTCTTTTTTTATAAGAAGGTTTTTTGGTGTTTTTTACTTTTTAAAATAAAATTTTAAAAAAAGAATAAAAAATGCAGTTTTGCTTAATTTGCTCAAAAATGAATTTAGACCCTAATTCTCAGTTACCTATGGATACATGAAACCATCTTATATTGCCAGCTCAGTCTGCATTGGCTATGGCTGTGACCAGTGGCATCAATACAAGTGGAACCTGATGTCTTTGTGCCTTCTGATACTGCTGTAAGTTTGAAAGGGAAACACTCCTACAGAAGAAGGAAAATGGAGCTTCCATTTACTCTCTTGGTGGCTGCAGTGAATTTTGTTCTTTGCTGTGGGGGGAGCACAAAGGCAGCCTGTTACCATCATATATCTCCCCCTGCTTGACAGCTGGCCGAATTGCCTGTGCACTACTGAAGAGGCTTGGAACCAGGCTCCCAGCACCAAGGAACGGAGCCAGGTGACATACCACCCTCTCCTCCTCCCCTGTGTTGGCATCTGACTGGTTCGGTCTCCAGGCCAAAAGCAGGGTTAGCACTGGCACTGGCGTTACAGCAAGCTCTTGGCCTCAAAGCCTTGTGCAAAGAAGATTGTACAAAAACTGTTTCAGACAAGAAGTTAAGGAGAGATTCATTCCTGCACTGTGGAATGCTATGAGAAGCTGTCTTCCTTAGATTAAGGAGTTTACTGGTTAGTTCTGCTGTGGCAAAGCTTACGTGAAAGCTATCCTGAATCCTGTGTGAGGTCACAAACATATTACGGTGTTGATCAGCATGCAAAACCGCTGTCAGAACTTCCATTTTCTATTGGAGTTCAATGTTCATGAACTAATTGTACCTATTGGGATACAAAAAGAAGTCAAGTCTCTGGTGGTCATCAGATTTGCAGCAGGTTCAAATTTGAAAAAGATCAGCTGATTTCTCCAGGATTCTAAAGTAAATGGAATAGGTTTATATTTTACAAATATTTTTTATTTATTAATGAAGCATTAAACCAAGAACATGCCTTTTCTATGTTGAGAATGATCATTAGACAGTCTATTTCCCAAGGGCTGGTATTTGTCCAGTGTTCTTGTTCGAAATACTACCTCTGGATACTCACTTCAATGACAGAAACAAATTCCTACAATATTCATAAAGTTGAGTGTACCCATAAGGAATATGGGGAAGCATATACAAAAGTTTTACTCTCAATGGCACATATTAGCCTTGGTTTTCCATCTGTCTGCAATTTATAGATCCAGAGCTGCTTCTCAATATCATTGCTTGGGATTCCAAAGATGCAAGATCACCACATCATGATGATTACTGAGGGGAAAAACACCTAGTTTTCAGGAAATTCCTTGTGTTGTACAGAAAAAAGTTTCAAGTCACAAGGGAGTTGAAATCAGAGACTGAATAACACTGAAACTGTACCCCAGATATATCAGGAGAGAGCAGACTGTAACATTCTTGTCAGCTTCTATTTGCCTTTTAACATTTTAGTGTGTGAATGCAGGGAAGTCAGGTGGAGAGGTAATTTGACAAGTACTGGCGATTTGACAAGTACCATACCTCAGCAGAGAACAGTCCACCAGTATATGAAATTTAATGTCTTCATCCTCTGCAAAGGCCTTTTCATTTTGAATAATGAGCAATACATTTCTCAAAAATTTTCTCATTCATATTTCTCATTTCATATAGGTGACAGAAAAGGTGGAAGGCTAAAGAGGAGTTTAAATGATTAAGAAATTACCTGGAAAATGGTTGTAGGGTTGATACTTCAAACATAGATGCTGGCATGGAAAAAGGAGTAAGAACAAGATGAGAATAAAAAACAATATGGGAGTCAAGGTTGGCATTGCTGGTGGAACAGATGGGAGAGGCTGACTATTATACTCTAAAGCAAAAACCCAACACATTTGAATTAGCTGTGCTCCACAGGGGGAATGGGGAAAGTAAAATCAAAATAACCATAGAGAAAAGAATATTTTGATGGCAGTGCATTGGAAAACTAGGTGGAGATCGGGCAAGAAAAGAGAGAGTGAAGAAGAGAGGTAGCAGCTAGGCAGGGAAAAATTAGGACAGAGAAAAGAAATGTATCCCTTGGGTTTGAGACAAAGCAATGGAAGTTTTTATATAATTGGAAGAAAAAAAGAAGATATTGCCAGATAAGAATCATGGATGCAGCATGCATAGTCACATCTGAAAGTGTTTCTTTTATCTTTTTTTTTTCCAGAGGCTTAATAATTAAATTTGCTATAATCTCAGCAGAAAAAATTAAGTTACTTATTGTAGATTTTTACACACACAGGGTTTATTCAGCGTATACTTAAGTGATTTTATTGGCAAAACAGATACAACACCTCTTGCAAAAAGCAAAAATGCAAATAGCTCAAATAAATATAGTCAATCCCAAATTGCTATAAATTTCTCACAATGGTTGGCTAAGCTAGTGACAGACTGCACTGTCACAGCTACAGTAACATGGCAAAGAGAAGTGAAAGCTGTATGATTATTACTAATTATTTTACATTGGTTGTACCACAGGGTAGTGATATTGCTTTTTCCATCATCAGAATCACATAATAGAAGGTAGCATAAGCTATTTCTTAGTGTGTTCTCCGTGGGTATATGTACTTTTAATGGGAACAGTACGTGTTTGCTAATCAGAAGAGGAAGCAGAATGAACATGGAAGATCAGGATGTACTTTTTATTTTTAAAAAGACTCTTGAGATTCAGAATGAACATATGGGACTACACACTTTGAGAAAGATTTGGAACTTGGAACATTAATTCATATTTCCTCTTTATTTACATTTACTGGTATTTGCAAAAGTTTTGCAGATTTCAAAAATACAAATGCAGAAATCTTTTTTGAAGGGAAGTATTTATTGATTGTATGTGGAATCAGTGTATTTATTCATTTGTACAGCATTTTTGCATTCTACAAAATCTACACATATAATGAAAGTAATTCTGAATCTAAACCCCAAATATCGATACCATGAAAGTCCAAAAGGGGCCACTATAACTATTTGCTCTGAGCCAAGGGCCTTCTCAGAATATAATTTTTTTTTAACAGGGATTTTAAGAAAAGAATCTGATTTTAACTGAGCATTTTGCAGAGTTGAAGAATTCATTACATTGCTCAGCATGTTCAAGGACACATTACTAAAAAAGTAAAACAAAAGATAAAGTTTATTTTAATTTGAATGTGATGAATAGCAGCATTCAACAACTGAGTTTTTTACTGCATCCATCTCCTCAAATGCTTTTCTGGTTCTTCAGTCATTTCCAAGTTTCTTTCTATGTCTTATTTGCACCTGCTCAAACATATAAATATTTAATTGAACTGGTTGAGTGACAGTGTCATTGTCTCAATCAGAATCATGCCAGGATGAATTCCAGATGAAACATATTCCTGATAAATTCATATTTTACTTCTGATTAGCATGTATATCAACCCTTATTAGCTTCCTTACCAACTTCTACCTTATATTAAAAATATTGTCCATTAGAGTCTGATAGAGTAAGTGAAGTCATGCTGCATTTCTTCCAGTAATTAGCAAACCTCTCCTAGAGTTCTATGAAATCATGATTAAGCACTTAAGCATTTCAAGGGGCTGACATCTTATTATTTGACATTTCGCCTTCTGTCATCTGCTGCTGTTTTCATTATTATTATACTACTATGTTCCTTTCAACAAGTGATTGATGCTTATTATTAACAGCCCCCCTGTTGATGCTTTTTTTCAGATCTTGGACAAATGCATTTTTATCTGAACTTCTATCATGGATTTAGAAGAATGCATATAAGAATATAATCTTCTGTTTTTAAAATTAAATTTCTTACATCTTGCTAGATTCTTTTCCCTTGTGCAAGAAGTATTAGATGTGATTCCCAGTAATGTAGTCTGATTTTCTCATGCACAGTGTTAATGAGTATGTCTATTCTTAGTACACGGTCATAAATTACTATCACCTATAAATTTCTTTTTTCTCCTTTGCCTGCTTGCATCTTTTTGATTAGCATAGCATTGTTATAAAAAAATAGAAAATTGAAGAAGGCCTTCTTTTTATTATCAGCATTTTTTTGCTATTATTACATTCTGATTAAACCATTTTCTTGACAATCGACTAGCCCATGCTGTCCTTTCTTACTTATTCATATCAGTTGAAATCTTTCTTTTTTCTCTGACACACCACCAGCAGAATACAACCACACAGTTCGAAATTTTTTCCTATATGTTCTGACACAATGATACAAATTTGAAATAGCACATGCACATAGATATATATACACACACACACTTTGTACATGATGAATACATCATATACATGCTCACAATTCTGAAATGCAAAAACACACTTTAGAAAATCAACAGCCAGGGCAGCATCAGTTTGAATTGCTAAGGCAGCAGTTATTAACCCACCACAAATTAGTTTGTACAGAACCCCCAGCTGTAACTTCTCACTTTTATTGTTGCTACCTGCTGTGCTATGTTCTGTCTTTGACTTGAAAGGAGCAGTAAGGGCACTGTCATGATGGAAACTGAGCTCAGAACCTTCCTCTGTAAACTCTTTGACTCAGGTAAGGTTGCTCATTCCGTAGCACCCATTACTGTGGGATCCAGACTTAGTGTAGTATTTACCCATGCTTTAGTAAGAACAACAAAATAACATTTTATTGTCTAAAAAGGCAAAACATGCATCACCGTGAATTATCCTTACTGTATCTGTCAAAGGTCTTGATGTGCATGTGGAATGGCACTGTTGTCTAGGACATACATTACCCCTACACCAAACAACAGTTTAGAGATCTAAATGTTTTCTGCAACGGTAAATACAATTAGTTAAAAATCCTTCTTGATCCTTATATTTCATTTTTATATTTTGTGTAATCCTAATCCTTTTTATATTTTAGTTCATTATGCAGCTGTAATGTATTATATTAGCGTATATGCATCCCAGTAGCAAATACGATTTTTTATTATTACATATTAAAATCTTGAAACTGAGATATTTGCTTCATTTTAACCTCATTTGTTGTATATAAGATGTTTCTTTAGACTTTGGTGAAAAAAAAAGTGTATGATTTATCTCCAGTCCTGATAAAGATTGGCAGTATTGCACTAAAGTACTTATTAAAAATAAATGCCTATATATCTAATTGTCCAGGGTGCAGTGAGGACTCCCTGAATGTAAACTTCTCTCTTTTAGCTTAATCTGTCGATTGTCACAGTTTGCTTCTTTCACAGAATTCAGCAGTAGATTTTACCATGGAGAACAAAACCTGACTCCTGGGAGGGACCAGGCTGGGGGAGAGAGCAGGGAAGGGCTGTATCCACCCAAAAAGGCCATAGAGGCTGTATGCTCATGATGTTAAAGCTTGCTCTCTTTTTCAGGCTCAACTCATTCTGTGGGTGAGAGAGAAATGATGACACAAGTACAGACAGAAGCTAGTACAAAATTTCCAGATGAAATTACTCAAAGGAAAGAAAACTCATCATAAATTAGTGATGGGTAAAGGGCCTCCAAATGTCTACTTCCTCTATATTCACGATATAATACTCATTGACATCTGAATATCTGAAGCTTCGAGACCCTCCTCCTCAAAAGGATAATCAAGGGAAATTAATTTAAAAAAAAAAGAAAAGAACATGCAAGATCAGTATCCTTTTCTACATGGAAAGGATCTTTGCTAACAAAAAATAAATTAATAAAAAATATGCTATCAGATGATAATTTAATAGCAAATTCATTGTCATGGTCACAGTAATGCTACACTGTGTGTTCTTCTGTNCGCCTCGCCGGGTGCGCCGCCCGCCCGTTGAGTGCGAGGGACAGCGGGCGAGCGCGTGCCAGGGCAGGAGCGGGCCGGGCCGGGCGGCGGGAGCGCAGCGGCACCGCCGGCATCTCCATCCCGCTTATCGCCGGAGCCGGAAGCAGGACCGCAGCAGCGGCAGCAGCTCGGACAGCGGCTTCTCCTGCGCCTGCCGCGGGGCTCTTTCCGTTCCTTCCCTCCCGTGGCTGCCTTGCTCCCGCCGGTCGCTCGTCCGGAGCGCACGGGATCTAATTTGCTGACGAGAGCGCTCCGCGGAGGAGGAGGAGGAAGACGAAAGGGCTGTTTCCGTGGCTTTGTGGATGCTCTACTTTTCCTGGAAATGCAAAAGATTATGCATATTTCTGTCTTCCTGGCTCCTGTGTTGTGGGGACTGATCTGGGGGGTCAATTCTAACAGCATACAGATCGGTAGGTGCCCGCATGCGGGGGGACCCCTCTCTCCTTCTGGCTGATCTCCCCATCCCACATCCCAGCCTATGTCACTCGGGCATTCCTGTCATGTCGCCGCGTGCCCAGTCCCACCGCGGTGACCGCCAGGCGCTGGCGTGGTCCCCTCGCTTTTTCCCAGTCGCACAGCCCGGCCCCCGCGTGCCCAGGCACGGGACGGACCCACCGCTGGGGCCGCTCCGGCAGCGGCGCCCACCGGTGTCCGCGCCCAGCCCGCCCCACGGCGGGCAGAGACGCGGCCCCCGAGCTGCTCCGCCGGTGCCCTCGCCCGCCTGACGCGTGTGTGTTTCCCTGCAGGGGGGCTGTTCCCGAGAGGCGCCGATCAGGAGTACAGCGCATTTCGGGTAGGGATGGTTCAGTTTTCCACCTCGGAGTTCAGGCTGACTCCCCACATAGACAACCTGGAGGTGGCCAACAGCTTCGCCGTCACCAACGCCTGTGAGTAGCGGGCGCCGCCCGCCCGCCGTGGCGGCGGGGGGGGGGCGGGGG
>VYZS01052644.1:0-30532 GCA_013400695.1 Neodrepanis coruscans | reverse complement strand
TACTCGTGGCTGCCAGCGCACCCATCTGCATGAGCGCCACGCCGACTGCTCATGGCTCGGACCACCGGCTCTGCCATCACTGGCTCGATCGTTTTTACTATCATTTTTAACGGAGCGGAAAGCAGCCGCTGGGGCCACCAGCGCAAGGCAAAGCCACCGTAGCCGCACTGGGTTCCCACGCGGGCGCTGCACTGGCCACTCCCGCTGGCCGCTGGGGAAAAAGGGGGGGGGGCCTCCGTCGGCTGCGCACAGCGGGAGAAGGGGACCATTGAAACGGTGCTGGTGCTGCCCACAGCCCCGCACCACTGGCCCCTGGTCAGGTCTCCCAGCCCGCGCAGGCGGGGGGCCCCTCCCCGCCTGCCGGACCCCACACAGCTATGCAGCACAGCGGGGGGAGGATAAAAGGGACCACCAACCGGTGCGGGCGTTTTTACCCTCAGTTTTTTAACCCCACGACATCTCCTCTCCTCAGAACTCTTGAAAAAATGAATACTGTATTAATGATAGCAGTAGAAAAGTGTGCCCTGATTGCCCCCCAAGAGTTGTTACTGTGATTTTGTATTTTGCTTGGAAGGAAATGAGGACCACTATGGCATAGAAAAAACATAAAAAGGAAAAAAATTGTTCACAAGGGTGTTGCAGTGCAAGTGACCAGACATAGTTATGTGATGGATGAAGGAAGTATTGTAGAAGCCTTAAAGCCTTTTAATAATACATAATTAATACAGTTGGCTGTTTGATGGCATGAGAAAATCACCAGAAAGAGTAATATCTGAAAATCATTTGAGGTTAAAACCTAAATCTAGACTGACCTGTAAGGCAAGAAAACATACTGTATAGAAATAAAAGCATTTATTTCATTGGTATCTATGGCTTACAGGTATTGGAATATAGATTGCCTGTCTTACTGTGTGTGCTTTGCTGAAGATTTAAATCCCGTCTTTTTCAGAAAATAAGCATGTTGGCCTCTTATAAAAATACCTTTTTATAGTTATAAACAACATTATTCTCCAGTTTACAAGTCAAGGGAACTAGATTACTCATTGTTCAAAATGAAACTGTTTAGAATGACTCGAAAGGGATAGCAGCTTTGTCTGGCAGACCCCAGGTAGATCTTGCTCTGGTTTAGAATCAACATCATTTTATTTAACTGGCCAAAGAATTATGTACCTTTACAAATGCCTTGGTGAAGACTCAAAGTGTTGATAATTTCTTTCTGGAATACACAAAAATGAGCTTGAGGTGTGTTTTTACTTTCCCTAAAAAAAACATTGAGAATTTAATATGTTATCACAAGGATTTTCTGCCTCTAAAGTACTCAAACTATAAAAACTGAAGACCAATTTAAATGTAAATGTAACACATACTGTGGTGATCAGTACAGAAACTCTGTGGGAATATAGATCCTTTATAGGTGTCAACTAAAACTACAAATAAAAATGTAGTTTCTTGAGTGATAAATAATTCAGATATTAAATATGAGACCCTACTATCATTTTTTCTTAACTTGAATGTCACAGCTGTGGACTGTTCTTTACTACTTGAAAAAAACTGTCAATGAAAAGTTTACCTATTCATTTTGTTATAATCTGTTGGCAAATTCTGGTGAACTCTGCTTTACTTATTTGTTCAGGGTGAACTGGTAAAACATGCATTGTTTTCAAATAGCTTGTGAAAAGAGCTCTCTAGTACCCAAATATGATCCTTATGTAGCTGTCTGAAAAGAATGACATCCCATAACCACTGTTTCTTGAACCACTGCAAACAGTCCCTTTGCAGATGATGCTGTTGCTAGCGCTTGAATATCAAGAGATGATGTCTTGGGGGTAGAAGGAAGCTGATTAACCACTGAGGAGTTACTATTTTATTTTTCTAAACAAGGTAAAAGACACAGGAAAAGAGTCTTTCTCATCTATTGTTACACTGCCTGGTGTACCAAGTGATGAGCCCATATTTTCTATTCTTTTTTACGCTTTTTGTGAGGGGTCTTTCAGAAACAAGTAAAACCTGCAAGAGCTTCCATCTTTTTAGTGCACTTTACTGCATGCTAAAGAGAAACCCCTTCCCAAATATTCTTCCTCTGAGCATTAATGGTTTTCTCTTATATATTTGTGTTCCCAGAATAATTTTTCAGGTGTGATCTGCTGTAATCACATATATCTGTAATTATAATGACTGCGCATACAACAATGCAGCAGTTCTCCTTATACTGCGACAAATATTATTTTACATATATAATTAATTTAAAACATATACTGCGACAAATATTATTTTACATATATAATTAATTTAAAACATATTTAACTGAGTAAGGTATACTCAATTACATAATTAGTCTAGGTGTCTTAGAAAACACTTGAACCATAAAGAATTAGCTTGACATTTTACCTATTAAACACCAGGAAAGTCTAAACTCAAGCAGCTTAACTACAGATTTTTTAAAGAGCATGTTAATGGTGATAAAAGGCAGTCTGAGGTGATAGACTGATTTAAGGCTACAAGCTAATTAGTGAGGTCCTGATTAGAACCAGAGGACCTAATGATTTTATAAAGCTGACTTGGAAAGCATCGATCTCTAACTTTTTCTTGGAACTCTACAAATAGTTCTCATTAAATGCCACTGACATGTCTGAAATTAAGCATCTGGATCCCTGAACTGCAGTCAGACCACCCGCTTCAGAGACTAAAAATTTTGCTGATCACTGAAGTTGTTGGTAACTTGAAACAAAAGGGAAAAATGATGCTTAACTACATCCTCACCCATCAAGAGTGCACACAGTATTTTTCAGGAGAACACTAGTTAAATGATAAGTATGAATGGTTCACCACTGTTATACTGCTATTGATTTATCATTGATCCTCTTTTGTGGTTTAAATGGAGGTTCTTATTTTTTGTTTGCTCTTTTTATCTGTTTCTGAGATGAATAATTGAATGTGTAGGTCAGAATTCTCTAGTGCTTTCTACCATGCATTTAGTTTTCTCTAGTTCCAGTGGCAATATATAATATAAATACCTTGCCAAAAGTGGAAACTCAAAATCATTTTGGGATGGTGTAAACACTACAGCACATATACAAAAGGAACACAACTTTCTTAAAAGGCTCATTTTTTTTAATGGTATGTTTCTGTTTTCTGTCTATATTTTTGTAAAAAATTGAGAACTACCAAGTGAAGAAAAGAGTTGCTGTCAATACTCCTCTTTTTACAGTATAGTCAAATGGATGGAAAAACCAGGAGAAATAGTAGTTCAAAATGCCTTTTATTAATTCCTAAGACATGAAGTTGAATTTACTTCTCTCTCTTGTGAAGTTCCCTACCTTCCCTCTGAACCAATGAGACATCACTTAATTTTTTATGGAGAATGGGCTAATCAATAAGCTGAAGGAATTCTATTGCAGCTTACAAAATAATGAAATAAATGTACAAAACAGAAAAGCCTTGAAATTTGTACTCTGTCATGCCCCCAACTACTGAGTGACCCAGAACCATGGATAACAGTACTGCATGCTAAGCCCCGGGTCAAATACTTGAGGCAAGCAGAAATGAGTATATAACCTTTCCTCTTTCAGAACTGGAGTATTTTTAGAACTGTGTGTCCAGAGGTGCTGATGGGTTTATTGTGGATTGTCTATGACAGTTTTTCTTTTAAAAAAGGGAAAAAATCTCTGTTCCTACTGAAAAATGTTTATTATAATTTTTTTTTTTTTAGGATTAATATACTTAGCTCACAAATATTTTCCTGGGTTTGGTTGGGGTTTTTTTGTTTTGTTTTTTGTTTGTTTGTTTGTTTTTAATTATGAAACAAGCTTGAAATTTTCTGGGGTTTGGGTTTTGCTTTGGTTTTGTTGTTTGGGGTTTTTTTCCTTTTTGGTCTCTAAACTTAAAAAAAAAAAAAATTGAATTTGATGGTATCAGTATAACTCCATTTTAACTCATCCTTTGACAAAAGCAGATTCTTACCTTAAGATATTTCAGATAAATTTTCAAATGAAACAGAAATCCATAGTGTAAAATCTCAGTTATTCTTTGTGCAGCACAATGCATTTAGTTGAAATCACAAATGGAATATATATGTTCAGTATTCTATAACTTCCCCAAATCTCAGCCCTCTCACCAATGCTTAGCTTCCAGGAAGCTGTGTTTTCCTAAAGAGTCTTCCTCTCTACTGTAGTTTCTTTGGTTTGCTTCTTTTGGACTGTTGGTGTATGTCAAGTGTTGTGGGTTGTGAAGGGGGAGGGAGGTGTCTTCTAAAACTTTTTTTTATCTTTTCCTGAGAGAGGGGAGCAAGCAAAATGGCTGGGTCCCAGCACCTTGCAGCTCCACACAGTGGCAGAGATGGTGCTGCTCCCCCTACAGCCCCGCTAGGCGCGAATAGCAGCGGGGCCGATGTGGAGCCAACCTAGCCTGGCCTGGCCTGGAGCTCACTCAGGTAATGGAGCCAGGCTGAGGCCGGGCACAGCTCAGAGCATGCCACTACCATGCAGCAGGAATGGCAGTGGGAGAGTGCCACTGCCATGTGGTGTGGGCTCAGTGGTGGGGCAGCACAGGTTTGGGATTGGGCTGGTTGCCCGCCCACACTCTGACATTGCAGCTTCGCTGGTTGCGCCACAGCCCCCTTGCTGAGTGCGCCATGGCTTTAAGTGCATGTGGAGCTTTCCCAGCCACCGTGGAGTGCAGGAGCAGGAAGCGCCTGCGTGGTGGAGGCAGCGATGGCAGTGCATGGGGCAGGGGCAGCCCTGAGCTGGTGCTGCAGTGGGGGATCTGCCCGTCCGGTGGAGGCAGCTGCTGGTACAAAGAGCAGGAACAGCCCTGGGCCAGCACCATGCTGTCATAGTGATGTTCGGAGTAGGGGCAGCAGCCAGTGCTGTGTGACACCAAAAAAGGCTGATGACCAGTGAAGGAGCAACGCACACCAGAAAGGGAGAACAAGAAAAGATGAGAAGAGACACCCTATAAAAGGAGCAGAAACAGAAGTCTGCTCTCTCTGCTTTCCCTCGGCATGGGCAGAGTGGCGTCACCACAGCTCGATCACAGGACCCCTCGGCTTCACACGGCAGCAACAGCAGCATGGTATCTCCTCCCCTTGTGTCCCCTGGGGTTTCCTTTCACTGTCTCTCAATTTTCCAGCAGGTCCAGTGTGGGACTGTGCTGCATCACCTTCTCAGCTCTGCCCACGCTGCAGGTCTCCTTCCACTCCCTCCACAGCTCAGCAGATGACCCAGAGCAGCAAAGGGATTATTTTTTTCTTGAGGTTATCAATGTCAGGTTACTGTTTGTTACTGGTTTACACATTGTATCCCATAGAGTCAATAAATTCTTTTGTTGTTTTCTTCTCTATTACGTCTCTCGTCTTTTAGTAATGTCCCCTAGTGTCCAAACTAGGACATCAAGCAATGGAGATGGCTTAATTGGGAAGAAGGTAGATATAAGGAAAGAACCTTATATTGGTATTGGCTAATGTGATATACAGGTCCTATGTTACATGATGTTAAGCTTCCATCACTTCCTCTTTACAAAACTCTGACTGTATGGCTAATACATAACAGCACTGGCAAAAGCAATGACCTCTCTGAGAGCAGACGTAGCAGTTCGATCTGTCAGCTCTTGCCATAATACCTGTGACAAGGCATGGGTAATGTCTGCTCTCAGAATTAACTACTTCCATTCTCAGCTGGGACTTGTTTTTTATACTGAGCCGTGGTCTGTGAGCATATAATTGGTCTGCAATGCTGTGACTGCACAGTACAAACCGAGACACTGACAATATGGGCAGAAGTGTCTGTGCTGAAAAGCTTCACTTTGCGCTGCCTATAGAAGTACTTCAGGTAACTTCAACTATCACCAATATATCTTTGTGGCTTTATGCTGTGTAATGCAGAAAAACTGAGATATGAAAGCAGCATCAAAAAAATGCATAGCATTGCTCTGTGCCTAGGGTATTTCCATCTGGGATTTAGGCCCCTAAAAGTATCACATTGATGAAGCTTTATTATGAAATTGGAGCTAATGGAGAAATCCTTTATAAATTGCACAATACAGACTGCTTAGGTAATGAGCACATATAGTAAGATTTTTATGAGGCTTTGATATCTAGAGTATTTGTCCTTTAAGCCAACAAAGATCCATGAAAAAAATGTAAGCAAGCTTGTTTAAAAACACAGAGTCCTATATCAAAGCAGTCATTTTTCATCTGTATTGATCAGAGTTAATGATCTATTCATTTGTCTTAAGTATGTTCTTTTAACAAAATGCCCATGATTGTTGACTTACTTCACTGAATAACACATACTTGGAAGGAAATCAAATATAATTCTGGGTTTCTTTGAATGCTTTGATTTTTTAATTTTTTTCAAGGAAAGTCTAAACGAAGTCTTTGGGAGTAATATTAAGAAAGTGTCAACATGCCGTAGGAAATACTAAGGAGCTTGAGATTCTTATTTCAAGTGCTTGGTCTGGATGTGTTGATGTCAAGAAATGCTCTTCAGTTACCATGCCATACAACACTTGTTGAATGCTACACAGAACAGTAATTGTACTATTTACTGCCCAAAACCTTTTCAGAAGGACTCTCCTGTACAGCATCTTGACCTCCATAATTCATAAAACCTTACTCTTAGCTATGCTGGGATTTATTTTGCTAGCTTCTGCCCAATTTAGCAAGAAACCCAAATCACTTTGAACTACTGGTCTTTCATCTTCATCAGATTAATTTCCATATTTCTTGTGTAATTTATACATGGTATCAGGAATTAATAAGGCCTGATAAAATGATAAGTAATAGGGGGTCTAGAACTGTTCTCTGATATCTTGCTAGCAACACAACTTCTTTGATTATTAATCCTTGCTAAAGGAAGCTCAAGGAAATAGTTATCATGTTTTTGATCTACTTCTTATGTGTCACTTTCCTTTTTTTTTTTTGCATGAGTTTTTTTAATTGAAATATTAAGCAACAATGAGTTGGTAAGCAAGGCTCTAAATAAATAACAGGAAATAGATCCTGTTGAACTTGCAAGGTATATCTTTATCAAAAGTAATACTGTGGGTTTCTCCTCTTGACTGACATTAATTATATTTTAATCCTTTAATTCTTTAGCATTTGAATTAATTCTATATTAATAGTCTTGTGTGAGCCATTTAATATTTCACCCAGGATCAATATCAGGCTGACAGGCTGTTACCACACAGATTCTCTTCTTTACCTTTTAATATGTATGTGAAACTTCAGCTCTCTTCCATTTGAAACTTGTTTACTGTGCCAAGTTCTGTTCAACCTCAGTATTTCTGCTCTAAATTCTCTCTGGAAGCAGGCTGTATGGATGCAAGGAATCTGGAGGCAATTTTCTAATATCTGAATTGCAGTTGCATATCCATCCTCTGATATGACATCCCTTCTTTTTCCAATTTTCAAAAAAACAACAAAAAATCAAACCAAAACAAAAAAAACCAAATAAATAAAAAAACTAAAAGAAAACCCCAAGCAAACTAAAAACAAAACTAGAAACAACCCCCTCCAAATGCACTTAAAATAAATCTATTGTTTGCTGGAAATGCATCATTTCTATCTAGAAAGGTATCTGAACCATGTTGATTAATTTTATTTCTAACTCCTTAAATAAACATGAAGCACTATAGCCCCCTATCCTACATATTAATTTGGATAATAATTTATTTTTATAGTGTCTTTTGCTTCCTTTAATGGTTTTGCCTCCAAGCCCCGACCTCCCCAATTTATAAATTCATTCACACTGCTCTCACATTAAATATGTCTACTGTAATTTTATTAGAGTGCTTTTTTCCCCATAAGCAACATACTGATTTGTCTTAAATTCATGAAACTTTCTTCAGTCATAAGATTCTGATTTCTAGAGCATCTAGTCAAGTGATGCTAAATAACTTCCAATTATTATTCAGCTTCATTAATATTTTATCAATTGCTTTGAACCATTTGTCTTCATATTCATGAACATAGTTGGAATGTCTTTCAATCGGAAAATAATGAAGTATTTGCAAAACATAAATGCATAGCTTTAGAAAAGCGAAAAAACCTGGCTAAAAAAATCATAATTTATTTTCATTACTTCTCCTCTTTAAATAGAAACTGTAATGATGGTGGATTCTTCTCATAAATTCTGTCGTATTTAGGCCTTCTGGGTTTAAATTAGTGAAAAAACTCCAAACTATAAAGTTAGAGAGTCATCCAGAGAAGGAAACCTTCTGGTTGAAAGAGATTCCTATTTGGCTTCTAAATATTTGAAGAAGAATATATATAAAATTCTGCCTCACAGTTGCAAATGTTTAAGTATAAAAAGTTGTCCGCTAAATGAGGTGTGCACACATGCCTGTGTCCCTAGTCCCCTATTCCTTACTGGGGCTGCAGGGAAACAGATGTTGGGAAGCTTTGTGTGGTTGAACTTGGGATAAAATAGAAGCTGTTGACCCAGTAGTTTGTTATTGCCTGCTCCTCTACTGCACATATGTGTTGGCTCTTGGGTAAAAGATGTTAGCATATGGTATGTGCACATAATCTTGTTCAGAAGTTTCAATAGAATATTCCTGGGAAATAATTGTGTCTCAGCACCATCACTCTGAGAGGCTGAAGCAAAGTACAAGTTTCCAAGTACAAGGCAGTACTTGTCACAGCTGGTATGCACAGCAATTTCAGCAGAAAACTGCATGGCACAGCATTTTCTTCAGAATTAAAAATGTGCCTATATTCCAAAAGAACCTGCAAGGCAGTATGTAACACAGCATCATACACAATGTAACAAATTAGTCATGTGAAACTATTAATCATATTCCTTTCACCACTTACTCCTCTATTAATTCATTCCTGTCAGAAATTTAACATTACAAATTCTTTAGACATTTCATACACCTACACTAGTTAAATTAATATTCAGATTCCTCAAGTCTTATTTCCCCTCCAACTCTTTTTCCTAAGGAATAAGATAGTAAAATTCCCATAGGAAGTTAGTTGTTCTAAATACTGTGAGAGTTGGTTCTAGAATTATAAACCCAGACTTATTTCTTGCTTAGCAATGCATGACTACAGCAGTTAAGTTTTGTAAAGCTTTTTATTAACTATAAAATTTTTAAAAAGGAAGAAATCAATGATTTTTTATTTTATGGATGAGTGGATGCAGCACAAAGCTGTGCCATCCTCAGTACTTTACAAGAATATGAATATAAGTCAGGAGCAGGAAATAGATACCTGTGTAAGAATAATGCCAGGTGATACCTAAAATACTTTGCTGACCTTTGGAAAAATGGAATACAAATCTAGATGAGGTTCCTAGTGATATGACCTATCTGCTTTAAGAATTGATGAGAAGTTATTTTAGGAAAAACATTTACATCTCCAAAGGATGGTATTGAAACACCAACACAGCAGAAATGAGATTTCAAGATCCGATGCCTCTGGAAGGTAGTTTGGGTTTTACTGGTATGACTGATGGGTTTTTTTGGCAGTGCTTGTTATGGGAAAATGAAAGCATTTTTAGAAATTGAGTATGGTAGTAGAGTTACAGGATTATAGGATGGGGTCATATAAAATCATTTGGGTTGGAAGAGACCTCAAGAGATGTTTAATCCAACCTACTGTGTAAAGGCAGGTCAATTGTGCATTCTGACCAGGCTGGTCAGTGACAGCTGATCTGGACTGAACACCTCTGAGGACAGGGACTGCCCAGCCTCTCTGGGCAGCCTGCTCCACTGCTCTACTGTCTTCAGAGTAAACTTGTTTCTTTATATCCACCCTGAACCTCCTGGTTTCAGTTAATCACTGAATCTTCCTATAAATCCAAATGGGGGAAGTCTCCAGTAAACCCTAGCGCCTCGATGTCCTTCTTGTACCAAGGGACCCAAGACTGGACGCAGTATTTAGAATTAAGTCCAAGTTCTGAGTGAAGGAAGTTTGAGCCCTACTACTGTCCTGGCTCTGCTCCTGAGAATAGCACACCCCTGCCGTCCCTGCAGCCATGGCATACTGCTGGCTTGTGCGTCTGACAAGGTATTCAGGTCCCTTCCCACAGAGCTACCCTTAATCAGACATGGCTAGCCCATGTCCTTGCACTGGTGCTTCCTGCCCAGGGGCAGCACTTGGCTTTGTCCTTGTTAAATTTCATGAGTTTCCTGTTGGCCTGCTGCTCCGGCATGTCCAGATCTCTCTGGATGACAGTTGTGCCCTCAAGTGTATTGACTGACTTCACCAACTTGTTATCTATAAACTTGACTAGTGTGTACCCCCTAACATCCTCGAGGTCATCAATAAAGTTGGTAAACAGGACCTGTCCCAGGATGGACCCTGTGGTGTACTGACATGCGGTAACCAACAAATTCTTGTTATGATTAGGGTATGTTTATTCTGCCCAGGGAGCAGGTTACAGACCCATTCCAAAGACCCGCTCCCTGGCCATGTGACCTTCTTGGGTTTATATACCCCTCCTGAGTGGCAGGTGCCAGTCAGTGATGATTGGCCTCCCCATTCCAGGCCCTCCCCACCCTCTGCCCTATCCCAGGACCCAGAACCATCCCCCAGCCACTACGCTGCTGCAACCATTGCCCCACTGCAGAGAAACACGTTCCCCTCAAGGAGACCTTGAGATGTTTTTCCAGCAGGCTGTTGTGATGTCCAGGTCTTGCTCTTTCTGCCTGAGAGTTCAATCTGATGTTCATGTCTGGTGCTCACAGGGACTCTTCTCATGTTAATCCTTTGTCTAACTGCAGAGCCTCCCCAACTGCCCATAGGCACCTCTCAGACCCCAGAGAGATCCCTAACTCAGTACTGGCTGCTTTTCCCTGGTGTATGACCCATTCATTACTACCCTCCGAAATCAGTAATTCAGACAGGTTTTTACCCATTTGCATTTTCACTGTTCTATACTTTAATGTCTTAATTTGTTTCAAAGAATATTGTGAAGGACTGCTCAGGTGTGGGGAAGTGGACATAGAGGACAGACACTGTTCTCCCCCATTCATAAAGGACAAATGGATTTTGAAAGCAAAAAAACCACAAACAAGTATCACTGGTGCTGTGCTTCCACGACCCTTAGAGAAACAAGAGAGCAGAAAAAGGAGTCTATGATTTGGAAAAAGTAGTTTACAGTGGTTTCATTACAATTAATGTTCTAACTGGAGGGATTGTCATTAAGTCTGACGCAAAAACAAACACACAAATGAGTCTTTGTTTCTTAAGATAAAAATTCCTGTCAATGTGTTTGACTCTGCTGGAAATACCTATAGCACTCAATTTTTCTGAGCTTCAGTTTTAGCTAATAGACACAAGGCAGAATTTTCAGGACAGTTCCTGTCCTGTTTTAGGCATCTGATCTTTGATGAAATTATGACTCAGATACAATAGGCCATATTCATCTCTGATGTTTATAGAAGGAGTTTAGCTTAAGAGTAGTTGTCTACATTATTGTCAGATGGGGGGATTTGTTTTTCTTTGAAATATCACTCAATAGGGCACTCTTGTAAGTTCTGCAGCTGATACTAAGATTGTCCACCAGAGGAAGATTTAAGTATACATGATCACTATAATTTCACCACAGCTGTTCAGATTTTGGTTTGAATACTAATGCAAATTCAAAAGCTTTGGTTTTATGCATTCCAGTATACCACCAATCTGACTATTAGTAAAAGCTTTTAGTGCCACATGCACTGAGGGGAGAGCATGCGAGCCAGCTACCACAAACTGACAGACTGCTATGCTCAGGCAAACTCAGCAGTGATAAAATATTGCAAACATTGGAAAATACAAATTTTTAATGTCCTCTCATTCTACATTTGTCTAATTCATGATTTTAAAATGTGGCTGTTTGCTACAGAAACATCCCAGGATGTGCCTTATACTTCTAGGAAAAATAAATCCCCACCACAAATGGTTTTTGAACTGTAGTTTTGCATGAACGCTAATCATCAGTAGGGGGACATCATGCTATTGAGAGCTAATTGTGCCCCCTGCACCCATTCTCATCAAGAGTTGACTTTGATAAAGAACTATAACTTGGTATAGTGTTAGGTAAATTCTAATGGTCTGAAAAGACTCAAAGAAACAATGTAGATGATCATTGTTTGCTTAATTCACTAAGTAAATTAGAAGCTGAATTGACTTTGTGATGCATAATTGATATATCAAATAGCTAACTGAAAACTGGAAGTAGTAAAATAAATGGAATGTTCTACAGTAACTATGGCAGACTCACTCACCTCCAAAGTTCTTTTTTCATTTTTGCTGCTTATTCCCTAAATATTTTTTATTTTTCTCCTTATGAAATATTCTTAGACTTTAAGCATTCATCACAACTTTCCTTACTACCTCAAAATTATATTCTGTGCAGTGGTATGGGAATACTGCACATATCATTTTCATACACATGGATAATCCCTTATTTTATTTCACAATTGTTCATCCTATGAAACTGTTCAGTACAACATAATAAAAAATAATAGGTATGGGATATTAAGTAAGTTTGCAGATGATGCAAAATTGGGAGGAGCTGTTGGCATCTCAAAGGCAGAGAGGCGCTGCAGAGAGAAAAGCTGAGGGCTGGGCAGTCACCAACCAGATGAAGTTCAAGAAAGGAAAGTGCCAGATTCTGCACCTGGGATGGGGCACCTGGATGTACCTACAGACTGGGGAATGAGAGCCTGTAGAGTGGTGCCAGGGACAAGGACCTGGGAGTTCTGGTCAATGACAGGTTGAATATGAGTCAACAGTGCCTGGCAGCCAGGAGGGCCAACTGTGTCCTGGGGGGCATCAGGCAAAGCATCGCCAGCCAGTTGAGGGAGGGAATTGTCCCAGTCTGCTCTGCACTAGTGTGGCTTAACCTTGAATACTGTGTACAGTTTGGGGCACCGCAATATAAGAAATATAGTAAGCTATCAGAGGGTGCCCAAAGGAGGACAACGAGGATGGTGAAGGGTCTGGAGGGGAAGCTATATGAGGAGCGACTGCAGTCACTTGGTCTGTTTAGCCTGGAGGAGACTGAGGGGAGATCTCATTGCAGTCTAACGCTTGCTCATGAGTGGAAGAGGAGGGGCAAGCACTGATCTCTTCTCTGTTGTGACCAGTGAAAAAAAACGAGGAAATGGCCTTGAGTTTTGTCAGGGGAGGTTTAAGCTGGATATTAGAAAAAGGTTCTTCACTCAGAGGATGGTCAGGCACTGGAAAAGGCTCTGCAGTGAAGTGGTCACAGCTCCAAGCCTGACAGAGTTTGAAGAAGCTTTTGGACAATGCTCTTGGGCATGTTTTGATTCTTGGGTTAGTCCTGTGCAGGACTAGGAGCTGGATTTTTATATATATCTCAGCATATTCTCTTTGCACGTCACGGTTTGTATTCCTTTCCCTATAATTTATTTTTATTCAAAAATACAAGTAACTTTAGAGTTCCTTAATAATGAATAGAGACGTTTTACATCTAAGAGCAACTAATATGAAAAGTAAGAAATTCCTGCAGTGATCCTATTTTCTTTCTCACTCATCCACCATCAGCAGTTGACATTTTTCTTCTTTCTTACTAAAGGAGAGCCCATCTTATACCTCTAGACCTAGTGCTAAGTTTTTTTGCATGTAAAGCAAGAAAAAACAAGCAAACAAAACCCACAATTCAAAAGGAGCTCACCTTTATGGTTTTAAAGTCAAACCTGGTACAGACTTAATAATGCCAGTAAGCTTTCATTTACACAGAGCACAGCCAGACTGACCAGAGTTATAACTTTCTATTTGCTTTGTTATAAAAGCATTCCTGTGTTCTAGCTTGTATTGGCACAATTTTTTTGAGAATGGATGTGCATTATTAAAACCGTAAATATAGGAATTAACAATGTAATATCACACTCATGTTGAAATTGTTTGATTTACTTATAGCATTTGAGTACTTGGGTGAGGGATGTGGGACATTCCATGTGGGACATGAAATCAACAACTGCATTCAAGTAAGAAAAGATCAAAATTAATAGTGATGAAAATGATACCTTTAAATTCATAGGCAAATTAGATTTATTTAAAGAAAATATCCAGCATTGTCTCATAGTCTAAGTTGCTCTTGATATAAGGCACTCTTTGCATTTTCTTTCTTTCTCTGTGAAATTACTTTCTTGAAGCCTGTGTATCCGAAGAATTACAATATATTATCTTAAATACAATTTTAGAGTTGGAGTCTGTTGTCCTCATGTTTTACTATTTTCTTATAAAAACCCTCTTATGTAAAGGTTTGTTTCATAGATCCAAGGTTATATGCAGGTTACTACAATATAAATGCATACAAAGGTCTGTGAATTAAAAATCCAAAACCTCTTTTAAAGCTCTCTGATCTTTTTTAATCAGCAGCATACAAGCAGTTAATTCCCTTGTGTGCTGCAGTTAACTGAATGTTATTGCTCAGATAAGCAGTACACCTATTCAGATTAGGTTCATGTTTATTCATAAAGACAAAGAAATAAGGGATGGAAAGACCTCCGAGGTCATCTTGTCCAATATCTTGTAGGTGTAGGATTGTTCCCAACAGGATATTGTAACCTAGGTGTTTTGTACACTCCAGCTTTAACCAATTCAAATAATGGGACTTCTGCAACTTCCAGTAAGAATTATTAAGCAATTTAACAGACATAACCGATTTTATCACTTTTAACAGTCTTTTAAAATAATTTGGTGATATTCAATTTGCATTTGATTTTGAGTTTCGAGCTGTTATGCACAATATGTTCAAGCAATGATCCCCCTTCCATAGTGTTTCCAAGTAATGCTAGACCTTTATGAAAGTTTATTTCTTAGATGGTTAAAAAGGTAATTTATACAGCAATCTCCTAGTGGTATTGATTTGTCAGTTTGTTTTGCTCTGTCATACATTCTTAACATTCTGAAATTTTTATTTTAATAACGTTTCTTCTTAAAATTGACTTAAAATTGCTGAAAACTGTAACGGTAGCCTAGAGTTTTCTTGTGGGGGAGAGAAAAGGGGGAGGGGGAAATGGTGCTATCTTGTTTACTTTGTGTTTAAAACATCCACATCATTATCCTTTTTTGCTTCTTATCAAACTTGCCTTTCTGAAACTTCTCAAAATTTGTCTCTGGTTGACTCTCCTTTGCTTCCATTGCTAGAGAATATATTTTTTAAAGCAGGGGGGAACATTCACCAAATTTGGCAAACAAGTTTATGTACATTTGAATAAGCTTCATTTGAAACGTGGGTTTGTAAAATATACTCAAATTAACTTTGACTTCATCTCTGAAACTTTACGCATCGGTAGTTAGAGATGGCTAGAGACTTTGTCAGGTGAAGAAAGGTACTTGAGGGACTGCTTAAAAATCCACTACATCAGCAGTTTTCTGAGGCCTTATTCTACAGCAGCCTGGGTTTTGAACACATAATATTCTTGTCTTAGAAACTGTCTTCCTCTAGGCACAGAGCTCTTTCCCCTAACAGCCTTCTGCACTATTTATATATTGACCCCTCCATGACCTTTACTTGTGAAGCCACTAGGAATGCTACAGGAACCTAATGCCTCACATAAACTCACAGAGGGGCAGAAAAATGAAATTACCAGACAACATGCCATACTTTGCAGCTCGTCCATATCCTCAGATTTTAATCGTGGTTGTAAGCCTGGAATTTCCTTCTACCACCTCATGATCCAAAGTCCTATCCATCCTCAGTTAATATTATGAAGACATCTTTTACTAAAATAGCAATGTGAGAAACTGGTTTTGGCTTCTATCTTGTTTAATGTGTAGGGCTTTGGGACTAGAACAATAGGAAGTCCTTTAACACATTTAAACTTGTGCCACTGTATAGCAGCCAAATGCACAATCATATTACTATTTGAGTCTCTTCACACTGATCACCTTGATAAATATCTATCAAAACAAATTATATCCTACTTTTTGTTATTTCTCCACATACCATGGTTTTTCTAAAACAACTTTTCCTTCCTGCTGTGCTGGATCTGTACATTAAATATTGTCATGTGTGATTCAATAATTATGTCTATGAGAGGTGAATTTTTATATAAAATCTTATCAGCTCAGTGTCTTTTACTGAGCTCTTATGTGTATTTAGCACTATAAATACATGAAGTGCATAGATATAAATGAGAAATGAAAAAGAAAAATCAAACTGTTTGCCTTTAAAATAATAACATAATCCCTTGCTCTTAAAAATCAATTTTTATGAGGTTTTCATTTTGATACAATAAGGTCAGTAAAACATAATAATCTTTAGCTTCCAACCCACTAGTATCTGCAGCAATGAAATAAAACCTGTGAACTCTCATTTTATGCAGGAGATGAAACTGAACTATCATAATGGTACCTTGAGGTCCAAATGCTTTGAAAGTGCACAGCAAACTGCATTGGTGGATCAATTGTTTGGATTTCTTGGGAGTCCCTGTCTTTTATGGTGGCTGTCTTTATATTTTCAGTTGACCCTGCAAAGCTGGCTGCCCTGCAGGGTGCAGCCATATTTCCAGCAGTGTCTTCAACTAGAGCTTGTGCAGCATGAGGCCAATTCTAGAATGTTTTCCATAGCATCAGGGGAACAAAGGTGGGAAGAGGAAGGTCCAGTCTGAATAATCATCTGTTTTACTATCTGAATACTTACCTAACAAAGTAATGGTGATTACTAGAAGCTATGAACTGCTCTTAAATAGGTCTTAGCTAATGATGGGGGAGGGGGTAAAAAGGCAAGGGTAATGTAGCCACCTGTGCTGGTTTAGAAGTAAATTAGTGGGAGAAATGAACCCAGTTTAAGAGAGATTACACGTCAGAGTTACAGTTTACTAAAATTTTACAATACATACAATGATACTGAAAAAGCTGGTTTAAACCCACAGAGTATAATCCAGTACCCTGGGACAAGAACAGCACAGTGCTTGTTAGCTTCTGTGCTGAGCAGCATATAGTCCCCCTGGGTGCAAAACAGAAGAGAAGGAAACCTGTTGGTTGGGATGACGGTCGCAGTTCTGTCAAAGTAATGGTCACAGTTGTCAAGAGTGGCAAGAGTCTTGTTGAAGTTCTGGTTCTCCACTGGACCTGATGTGTGGTCCCAGAAGTCCTAAAACAGGAAGACTATATATTCTCAAATTCAGGTGGGAATGCCCAGTACCTCCTCCAGGGTGAGGAGTTTCAGAATGGGTGGTTTAATTCTGTGAGTCATGGGATATTTTTGGAATCTTTGATGATGTAGATCATTCTAACTGCTCATTATGCCAGTGCAGTTGGGTCCATTATTGGCTCATTAGCAGAGATGACCCCTCCAGCTGGGCGTGAAGGTGTTAAAGTCTCCAGAGGGGAGTTATCACAGCTCAGTAGTTGGTGTGAAAAGAAACACTCCCCTGCCTGATAGGGTTTGTCTCTTTCCTTATCTCTTGTAGCCTGAGGTGTCAGCTGTGCCCTGGGCAGCTGCTACAAATTATTAACAGTCCATCAGAAACGACATAGAGTGTGTTATACCCACATAGAGATAAACTGGTCCCGGCAACTATAACTAGATGTCTTGGGTTTGGACACTAGGGGGCATTACTAAGAGATGAGAGTTGTATAGAGAAGACAACAACACAATGATTTATTGAATATATGGAATATATAATGTGGAAACCACTATACGCATGAACCAGTAATACAAACACTAACCTGACAATAATAATCTGCAAAAGAAATAACCACTTCGCTGCTCTGGGCCAGCTGCTGGGCTGTGGAGGGAGAGGAAGGAGTGCTGCCATGTGGGCAGAGCTGGCGGGGATGACGCGGCAGCGTCCTACTCTGGAGCTGCTGGAAAATCGAAAGAGAATGAAAACAAAATCCCGGGAGACCCAAGGGGAAGAGATACTACACTGCTATCACTGCTGCATGAATCCACATGGTCCTCTGCCAGCATTGCCTGAGCTGTGGTCACACCGTGCTGCTGCCCATGCCGAGAGACTCGCGATGTCTCTGGATTAAATATGAAAGTCTGAATGTAGTAAGGAACCTACATAACTAGAGTGGAATGTACTGCCTCCAGTTCCCAAGGGGGGAAAAAGAAACCTTCATGATGTTTCTGCCAGCATTTGAGCATTTGAATACAGTGCAAAAGCACTTGCAGTAACAGTAAATTTACAATGTAAATGAGGAAAAAATTAATATGCTCCTCTACTATAAAAAATTCCTTTTCATTTTTTAAAATGTGAGGCATCTTAGCCTTATGTACGCAAGCTGACAATGACCCGAAAGCTAATAAATTAGTTTGAGAAAAATGAAAAAGAGTAAAAAGCCTTGGACTGACAGCAAAATAACTGGTTGTTCTGGGGCAGCTGGCTACTAACACCTCTCCTTCATTAAGTTTTGTTGTCTTCATACGTAAAGTAGAGCATGAACATGATGCCTTAGGGGGTATACTTAAGCGCTGGGGAATTCACTTCAGCTAGTTAGCTCAATAACTTGGATTATTAAGGGCCAAGAACAGTCTGTGTTTCACATATTTGCATTCTTCTATATAGATAAGTGGGGTGTTGAGACAAAACATAGAGTTAGGCTTCTAGGCCTGCCTGGGGCAGGACTGGAGTGGAGTACAGGTAACAAGGGACCATCCTGTTGGATGTTTAGGGGACATAGTAGTAAGATGGGCTTTAGTTGGATAGTGTGATGGGTAGGCACTTCGAAGGTTATAAAAATGGAGAAATTGTTATGATTGGATCATGAGACATCACCAGTAAAGCTGCGCTCTCCCTTCACCTCTGCACACTGTTTCATTTCTTATCTCATCCTACAGGCAACAAACATGAGACTAACTTTATAATAAACTAAGAACACTTTTGCTGGTGAAAGCAGATTCTGGAAAATTGAGTAATCTGTTTTTCTTATGATACTAGTCACTTTGGGGAATTTTTGATGAGTATAAGGAAACAACTAAGAAAATCCATTCCTCTTCATGGTACTTCTAGATGTAGTACTAAAAGAATTGGACAAATGGGGCAGTAATCTCCTGTAGATAACATTTTTTACTGAAGAAATTAAAAATACCATTAACTTAATGTAACTGACCTTCTTAAGGTTTGTATTTCTGATTCCTTGTTGGGTTCAGCACTAGTACAACATCTGAATATTCTGTCCAAAATCACAAAGAATCACAGATTCCACTAGCTTGGAAAAGATCTCTGAGATCGAGTCCAACCTTTGGCTTATAACCGCCTTGTCCACTAGACCATGGCACCAAGTGCCACATCCAGTTTCTTCTTAAATACCTCCAGGGCTGGTGGCTCCACCATCTCCCTGGGCAGCCTATTGCAAATATTCTTATATTCTTTATTTTGGCATTTATTTTTTACTTATTTACATACTTATTTATTTATATATATTGCACTTTTTTTACTTACATGTATTTATTCTCACTTAGATTTACTAGAATAACTACCATTTTTATTCTGCTCATATCCTAATAACCCTTGATGCTAAAATCAGAACACCACTGAACCAAGTTCCTGGAGCTGCAGTCCTCTTAATACATAGGAATAATGATCCAGCTCACCATCAGACAATACTGGTTTAAGACACTCTATGTCATATTGGAGGTGCAATATTATTATTGTCCATGTACTGATTAAGCACTGAAACTCTCGTATTATCCTGTAACTTTTTATACCTAACCAGAAGTGATAATAGTTCCTAAAGGTGAAATCCAGCTGTGCTGCAGTCCTCCATAATGGGTATTTTTTTGATCATCTTTCCAAATTACATTGTTCTCTTGAACTGTGCAGACCCTCTAATGTGCAAATCTGTCCAGTGGAAACAAGGATTCATGTTACTGAATTTAAATCCAAATGCTGATCTACTTCTAAATTTGGCCTCTTATATCAATTTCAAAACTGGTATTTTTTTTTTAATTGTATTAACTTTTAAGTGGTGTAACACTGAAAATATCAAAGAAACTGTTCTTCCTTTACACCAGTAGGAGGGAAGAGAACACTACTATCTAGTCTTGCTTTTTAGAGTATGCCATTTGCTTTTTTAAAAGTGTACTTAGTCTATATTTCTAACTATAATTTTTTGTTCTTTACTTAACAATTTGAAGTGTTAACATTGGAAACATGCTTAAACATAAAGGTACATTTAACAAAGCTCAGTATGACATTCCCCTGGCATGAAGTTAATTTTTCATCACTTGGGAGTATATCTTCTTACATAATAAAAGCAGATAACACATTGATATTTGACAGTATTCTTGAATAACTGGAATAGAATATTTTGAAGCAGCTTCATTGCTCTGAAACACCCGTGGTGTAGATGATTTCCAAAGCATCTCAGAGCAAACAAGTATGCAAAGTCTACTACTGAATTATTCAGTCTGAATCCAAGCTTCTTTGAAAAATAGACATGAAGTGATATTCAGCTCAATGGTTTACAGCAGTTGACTGAAGTGGGCCCTGTTCAGCTCAGAATAGAGGAGGCAAACCTCTGAGGTGGGATTATGCAAGAGAGTCCCAGTCAGTGTTTGAGGTTTTTCATTTATGTCAGTTTGATGCCTAAAAGCAGGAAATCAAAAGGCAGTAAATTAAAAGGTAGTACATTCTTTATTCACATCAAGTGCCCCCAGAAGTAAATGTCAAATAGAGCATGCAAATTACATAGATTCTACAGTTTTTATTCAATTATCTAATTAGACTATCTAATCATTATATGACTGTTAACTCCCCTTTCCCCAGCTGTCTCTCCCATAGTTCTGCCCTTGCCACACCTTCGACCTGCCTCCCATCTTGGGTCTGAGGTCTTAAAAGACCTTGTTTTCCTCCTATGTTCATCTTCCTTGCTTAACGTTTTGGCCCTTTGGCATACTATCAGCCCTCTGAAACGTCTTCAAGGCTTCTGGGCTGGCTTTGACTGGCTTTGCTTAATGTTATGGCTCCTCTTCAGTACAATCTTCATAAACAACTGGCGTCCTCTCTCTTGACTAACATTCCTGTCTCATAGAAAATACCTAGCATAGGTAAAAGTTAGTGAAAGCTGCATAAACCATATTTTGGAAAACTTGTATAAAATCACTAGAAAACTATATAATATAAACTTCATGGCACAAGCTCTCTGACATCATGGAGTTCTACCAGTGCCTAGCTTACTCCCTGCTCTGGTTGCTCCTCCCAGCACCTTTTGCTGTACTATGGATTGCAAAAGAGATGCAGACCCTACTTAGAGAGTTATTCTGTCCTCCTAGACAATTCAGAGATGTGCTTGCAAACTTAGAGCCACTATGGAAGACAGTACCATCAGACCCTGCAGACAGCATCTGTCTGTGGCTTGTGCACTGTGCTCACTCCAGCTGGGCACCATAGTGGGATCCAGGCTGTGGATGCCAGGGGGGTGGTGAGCCAGGCAGAGTAGGAAGATGCCCTGGCAGAAGCCTCCCCTCATGTTCAGGTACCACCAGAACCTTGGGCCTCCCTGCTTTGACCTCTTAGCTCTCCCCAGTACCCATCTTCAGTCTTTATACCCATTCCCGCACCAGGAAGGGGAGAACACAATCCCACCAGCCTGCAGGCACCTGCCGTCCCTGTTAGGTGTTTTGAATCATTGTAGAATAGTCCTAAAATAACTTTAAGATCTGCCTCGTATAAAACTGGTTTATAGAATTTACAGCTTTCTTCTATGCATAAAGTAGTAACTAATCCAATGTTTTCAGTAATAGATTTTTTTTCTACAAGTGCTTTGACTAAAGTTATCACTGCTATTTTCTTTATGGTTTTTAATTTGTTTGTTGTTTGATCTGTGGAGCTGACTTTAAATGTTGTTATAATTTAGTCCATAATTTCTTTGGTTTAAATGATGTTATGCATCTCAATATAAGCTGTAATAGAGTCATTCAGTCTATCTGTTTTCTTAGTTTATTAATCAGCTCAGAGTGATCTTTCAAAGGTATCCTGCAATCCCAAAAGCTCAGTTTCCTGAAAGGCAAAATAGTTTCTGTATCCTGGTGATATGATCTCTTTATAGCAGTAATATAGGCCACTGGGATTACTCACTTTGTTATAATCAAGCTTATGCTTAAATGCTTTGCTGGTGCATGTGCACAATACATATTTTCACATTCATTTATCTTGCTTACTCTTCTGTGGTGACTCATGATTCCTACTTTTACTAACAAACCCTTTCTTTGGCAGTTTTCAGAAAAAGAAATCTTTTCTGTGAAAAATCCTAACCTTTGGACTTAGATCTTTTTATTGAAGTAAACAGCTTTTTCTAGAACATTTATGGCAGGAAAGATCATAACTACTTGTTCAAAAATATTCAAGGATGAAAGATTAAAGTAAAATATAAGGGGAGCCTGATCACCTTCCATGTGCTTAGAGATGGCCTGCAGAATGAGGAACTGGTCTATAGTTCCCTGCAGTGTCCTGTTTTATGCTCCTCAGTAAAAGTGAGACATGGTGGTCCCAGAGCAAGTCCAGTGGAGGGCTATGAAGACGATTAAAGGACTGCAGCATCTCTCTTATAAGGAAAGGCTGAGAGAGTTGGGCCTCTTCAGCCTTGAGAAGAGCTGACTGAAAGGGGACATTATCAATATCTGCAACTAACTGAAGGAAGATTGTCAAGAGGATGGAGCCAGGCTCTTCTCAGTAGTGCCAAGCAATAGGGCAAGAGGCAATGAGCAGAAACTCGTGCACAGGAAGTTCCACCTGAATACGAGGAGGAACTTTTTTCTTGTGTGGGTGACTGCGCACTGCAACAGATTGCCCAAAGAAGTTGTGGAAGATTCCCTCACTGGAGATATTCAAGAACCATTTGGATGTACTCTAGGACCACTCTGCTTGAGGTCAGACCAGATGACCCCCTGTGGTCTCCTCCAGCTTTACCCATTCTGTGCCTCTATGATGTATCTGTGTGTTTTTCTCCAAAACCAGACTCAAAAGTGAGGCATGACAATTTATCTTACTTTGTCTCTCAATTCCACAATACTTTTGGATTTCCATTAGGCTTTGGCAACCTGTACTTAAATGTAGCACATACTTTGCTTGGTTATTATGATGATACATTCTTTGTAGTGGGAATCTGCAGGATGAGCCATAGCGTGAGACTGCTTATGGATCTGACAAATAGGACTCTTGCCTGTTTCTCACTGAGCTGTCAAAGAAACAATTAATGTGACCTTACACTGTAACAAGTCTTATGCTGCTGGCAGTAATGATGTGCTCCAACTGAGTTATTTTTTCTAAAGAGAATGAGATATCAGAAAGATTGTAAACAATGAAATCAACAGCTTCTTATGCAAGGTTTGAAAGGCCATTTTCTTACGTCTTACAGTCATCAGAGTAGTTGAAATATGACTGCAATAAATGCATTCATTTCCGTAGTTTTGATACAGGCAATTCACCTTATGCTTTGCTAGGAAAACAGCTGGTCTGCTTTTTCCACTGTTTTCCCACATTTCTCTTACCTTGCATTAGGGAGTATAATCTCTCCGCAAACACTGGTGATATAAGGAAACACAGGAAACTTGGGAGCCATTCTAACATATTCAAGGACAGAATAACCATACTGATGCTAACTGCTCATGACACTGCTCCTGTATTCTGCATGCTAGTAGGACAGCACTACAAAATGTTTGCAGTAAACCCACACTACTGTTCCATACCTAGTTGGAGAAAGGATGATGTGAAATCTGCTGATCAGATAATTTTCTGAGTTTTTCTATGCTCTCCAAACTGCATAAGTAGTTAAAAATATTTCCCAGTTTTTGAATTAAAATTAAAACTCAAATACATATCAAATATATGATATGGAAATTGCTGGTAGGCTTGATGGAGTTGTCTTGGAGAATGGGCTTTTATCAGTTATGAGATACAGAAGGAAGTTGAAGTATTGAGTAAGACAACTAAGAAGAGAAATGCTTCTCATTGTTCACAGTACCAAAAATAGAAATAGTTTCTATAAAAACCTTAATTCAAGCATGAGTTTTGCCTTTCTCATGAAACCTTACCTAAGGGGTCAGCTAAAAAGATAGCACACCAATGGCAATGTTCACTTCTGTTGTTTTCCATTTTATAATAAAGACGAGTTAAAGTGAGCAGTCTTCTGCTGTTCCTGCAACTATGCTTAGATTAATTTGTCTTCTGAAGCTTGTGACTAATGGCTTAAATATGACAACATTCACAACCACTTATTTACATTTTGAAGATTTATACATTTTTAATGTGTTCTATATAAACAAAGCAGGATGAAATTCATGTTCATGATCTATGTATAAAAAATGTAAGGAGAAGGAAAAAAAAGGAAAGAGAGCTAATAAAATTGTCGTAGGGCCACAGCACTTTCACTTTGAAAACGGGCATAAAGCCTGAAACTTAAAAGCTTGCCTCAGGACATAGTGCAGATATCATGAGAAAATTCAGAAGTTGGAAGCATCAATCCTTGGTCTTTTTCTTATGTGGAGACAGTCTGATATGGCAGCAACACCTTCTTTCTCATCAAAGCAAGCTGTATTGAACACAAGTTAACTAAGAACGGTATCTATTTTCACTCATCTTTAGGTTTTCCTAAGGAAGGACATTCAGAGTAACAGCACTAGCAGAAGATCATCAGAATATGATTTGAGGAAATCCAGCCACCATCTATCACTGTTTCATCTACTTTTGTCATTAAGTCTAAAGAAAGAAATAAAAGAAAAAAAGAAGATACTTTAGGAACAATAACTGGGACACAGGTAGTCCTGAATAATTTTGGAATAAGGGTGAATGTGTAATTTTATCTTGTACGAATGTCATCCCAGCTTTAAAGATCACAAAATTAGTGATCTTTATGGCTCAGTCTTAGCTTAATACAAACTAATTGCACAGTATAAAACATAATATATCAACACCTTTTCAGTTTTCCACCACCCTTTGAAGCTTTTTGTTGGTGCTGTCTTCCTAAATTGCAATAAAAATTAGTAAAAGTACCTTTTACCTTCAATGGAAATTAATTTTGGTTACTTCTTAATTCAACAAGAGAATATCAAATATGTCTTATCTCTTCAAAATATAAGCCAGTTATCTCTTTTCTATAAAACGAGTGTCTTCTATTCCCTAATACAAATACAAATTTTTTGCTGTATCCTACTGTCGTGGTTTTACCACAAATTTAGCGATTTTTGACAAGAGATGTCCAAGAGAAGCCACAGACACACCCCAAAATGAAGAAAAAACAAAAATATCACAGTTTATTTCGCGCACACACAAAACCCGACAAATAAAGTGCAACAAAACAGACAAATTAAGCTTCCCAGGGCCCGTGTTAGGATGAGGACACTCTGGAAATAGTGCTGGTCTCTCTCTGAGGCTCCCGGAGAGATGCCGGGGTAATTAGAGGAAGCCCGCAGCCGATCTGAGGACCCCCCAGCAGCGCGAGCTTCTGCTCGGCTTTTGCAGACTGCTGCAGCGGAATCGCTGACCCATCCTCCACGTGGATGCTAGTCCTGGCGCAACGACGAGTAGTGATGTTGCCACAGCTATGTCCAGAGCCGAAGAGGAGAAAATGGCGCCCGTTCTCCCCTTTTATGGGGGGGGTCCTGATCCACGCATGTGNGGGCGCAGTGCAACCCTGGCCCTGGCGCGGCCCCGCGCTTGCGGGGCGGACCCGGTCCCAGCGCGGCCCCACGGTTGCGGGGCTGCCCCGGCACTGGAGCGGCCTCCGCGCACCCATGCCCGGTGGGGAATGGGGGGGGAAACGGTTTTATTTTCTAACCCACAACACCTATTAATGCATTGACTGTAAATTTGAAATTAATATGTTCTTTGAAAAGCAAGAGAATTTTTACAGTGAATGCAGGAGAGAGCAGTGCTCTGTCTCTGAAATAGCAAGTGCCATACACTGCAGCATGTGAAATCATAGTCAGAAATACTGTAAGGTCTGTTTCATATTGCCTCTGAACAGTCACTATATTGAAATCAAATACATTAATCAATCATGATGACTACAATCCAAACTGAATGATCTGCTGAAGTATGGACATAGTTCAAAGCAGAATACAACTGAAGTTCCATTTCACAAAGCTAACACATTGAGTAGCGATTTCTTTATATATCCTGGTGAGTTAACATACTTGATCCATTTTTTTATATTGCATCACAAACTTTATTCTAACAGTGAAGCTGAGTGAGAAGCTAATGTGTCTTCTGTCCACAAAGAAAACCTCTGCATGCTGTATTTTTTCTCCTAAAGTGTAATATAATTAATTGTTTTCTTAACCCTGTTAATAACACAACGGATAATTGGTATGTTTGCTTTTGTTTATACAGACAAAAAAATGCACCTATTATCCTTATGAAAGGAAGGTAGTGTTATAACAAATTGCTTCAGAATGAGAGCTGTAGCAGCATCAGAAAATGGTGGGGTTTTTTTCTTTTAAGGTAATGAGAAGAAATAATGATTCTTGTTACTCTTCTTGGCTAAAGGTCTGGTGGTTAAAAGTATTTTGTATTTGTTTGCTATAGAATTCATTATGAGAGCTTCACAATCTTAAATAAATCTCCATGAACCTGTTGATAATTACTGTGGCAGGTTTGTGGGTATAGAGAGAATGAGGCAGAGCACTTGATTCAGCTTCCATGGTTGCCAGGGCAAGAATATCACTGTCCATAGAATTTGATCCTGTGAAAGTAAAACTATGCATAATTTCATTTTAATGACAATGCAAATCAGCAGTTCACCTGATGATACTGCGAAGAAAGTTGCTGCTGTCCATGCTCTATGTCTATGCCTCCCAGCAAAGGTCAGGCTGCTCCAGCAGCGTGGTGCATTTATTGCTGCACAGCATTTACATCTGTTTGATGGCTGTACCTTCTACTGCTTAAAAACCTTAAACTGAAACAAAACCCAAACCAACCAACCAAAAGAAACCACAACATCCGCCCCAAAAACAACAAAAAAGGCCTTATACATGTTGCCTCCTGAGCACTGCTTGGAGAAAAAAAAAACCCTATATATTCCCTGATGAACACTGCTAGGAAAAGAATTTGAAAGATTTCAATGGATACATCAGCAAAATTACAGCAGCAGCATTTATGTGTAGTTACTGGCTTTGAGTGAATAAATATCACTTTGCATGCCCATTACAAGGTCTTGCAAGCATAATGTGTGCAAAAGCATTTATGTCAGGCACAGTGAGTATGCCTATAAATCTTGAAAGCACATATTAAGAACAAAGAGATGTTTGAAGTTCTGAGTATATGGGGAAGCAGGTTGCTTAAGGAGCAGCACTGGGTTTGAATGCTTGCAACATTATTTTCTTTAGGTTTTTGTACTGCTGTTGTCACAGTGTTTGAACTTTTCGGATGGTACCCTAAGTGAAATAGCTGCCATTTTTAGCAGGAGGTCTGTTTTCTCTTTACTTTATCTGCCTCTTGAAAGAAAGAAGGGGAATTAGCGGTGCATTTTTTTTTTAATCTGTTACTGGACATGAACAAGCCAGTTCCTCCATGATATCAAGTTTGTGGACATTCAATTAACCTTCCTTCCCTGGTGATCATTCCTGTTCTAATGTTGTGCCCTCCATTCCCGAGGCAGAGCTGTTTGTGGAGTTGTAATATCATCTAGAGGAGAGGACAAGTCTATGTTAAAAAAAAAAAAAGTATCACTGAAATGTACATTAGTTCCCATATTGCATAATGGTGACTTCTTTTCCTACTATACAGAATATAATTGAACGGCAAGAAACTATGTGACAAAGTATGTGTTTCTGTCAGAGGTAGTTTCAGCCTCAAATGTTTGTTTCACTGTAAAAACTATCATCTAGTAGAAAGATTCACATGAGGGTTCTACATATCCAAGAACTGTGACTACTCTGACTGTACACAAACAAGGGAATCTAATTACCAATTTTTCAATAAATAGATTTCTCATAACAAGTATGAATGTAGAGGAAAAATAATCTTCTTCTTACCTTAATATTTAATGAGGCTTTGCAGCAATTGAGCCTGTATGAAAAAAACCCTATGAATGTAGCAACATCTAAATGTGATATAGCTTGTGTTAAAGAATTATTCTGGCAGCTGAACTCATTGCTATCATTTTTATAAAACTGAATTTGGCAGGCCATCTTAGAAGAAATTACAGTGACCAGTAAGTATTGTAATGAAAGCATGGGTAAGGATTATTGTAATATTCTAATTAAAAATATATAACAGTATCTGAAAATTTCGAGAATAAAAGACTACTCCATAAAATGAAAAACATGGCAAAAGTCTTTATACTCTCCTAAACATTATTTTAACAGATTTGCCTGGAGCATAATACATGGTTTTATTAAATTAAATTCTTGTCGTAGGGTTAAAACCGAAAGTAAAAACGATCTGTGTTCCAGCCGCGCGGGATGGCGACTGGGCAAGGGGGGGGGGAAGGACCCATTTTTCCCCGCGCAACCCGGGGGCTGCCCCCCGCCGGCTCCTCTGCGCCCTCCAGTCTCGGTGGCGGGACCTGGTCCAGGGCGAACCTTGGTGCAGCGCGGCAGCGGCAGTGCCAGATCCTTGCACGCAGCAGCGCGGGACGGGCCAGTCGCAGGGGTCACCCGGCCGCTGCAGCAGTTCCAGCCGCGCGCAGTCGTGCCGGTGTGACCCTGCACCAGGCACCCCGTGTCCGGCACAGGCGTATGCCCGCGTGCGGGCGCAGGCGGGGCGCTGCTCAGGCGGCGGCACCGCAGCAGCACAAGCACAGCTCAGAGTGGTGCCGAAGCGCAGTGATCCTGGCGGGACGCCGCCATTTTGTCAGGCACGCTCCGGTACCTCTGGCGTCTCCACCACACTGTTNAACCCCTCCCTGGGCTATTGGGAAAGGGGAGGGAGGGGCGTGCGTGCGGTTTCTAATTTTTCTTGAGTATTTCTCCTTAAGTCAAAGCCGGGCAGAAGCTTGTGCTGCTAAGGGAGTCCTCAGACCGGCCACGTGCTTCTTCTAATTACCCCGGCGTCTCTCCGGGGGGCCCAGAGAGAGACAAGCACTATCTCCAGAGTGTCCTCATCCCAAAACGGGCCCTGGAAAACTTAATTTGTTTGTCCGTTTGCACTTTATTTGTCGGGTTTTGTGTGTGCGCGAAATAAACTGTGATATTTGTGTGTTTTCTTCATTTTGGGGTGTGTTTGTGGCTTCTCTCAGAAATCTCTTGTCCAAAATCACTAAATTTGTGGTAAAACCACGACAATTCTGTAGCATATATAACCATAATAATTCCAAGCCAAGAAACAAAACTTATGTATCATAAATCTTATGTATCGTAAATGAAGCATCTTATTAAATTGCTTTTAACATTTCTTTTCTAGGTTTATGTTTTGAGCTTGAGTATATGTGGCAAAATCCCTGAGTCTAAATGATTATTTGTAAATTTTCTCTTAATATCTCTCTCATTTTAAACATCGATATTTGTATTTTTAAGAGTATGTACCGTTATTAAGAAAACTCTACTGCTTCGGGTAATGATAGGTTCCTGTTTTCCAAATTGCTTTTCCCATGACAAAAGCGTTACTCTAGAATTTGTATTGCTGCTTCCAGTATAGCAACAAATTGTAGTCGTGTCAGGAATCTGCGTAAGTGGCTTTTTTCTCTTTGTATATAAAATGAGTAATTTTCTCATTCTCTATTTATCATCCCCAAAAGCAAAACCACTTGCATGTTGCCTTGATGCAGCAAGATAACCAGTAGTGAACCTTACATATTAGGATTTTCCAAGTACCCACTGGACTCAGGGCCTTTAGATCTGCAAAACCTTCTCCAAGAAGAAATGAAAGTTATCCTGCGGTTTCTACTGGGTTTAGTGCTAAAGTTTAATGCTTTTGTTAAGCCTCTATCCAGAGAAAAGAAAAAGAAAATTAAGTATTAAAACTGCATTGTGAATCAACAAAAAACCTGCATCTGACTTGTATTCATGCATTTAAAAACTGCACCCCAATCTTCAAAAGCACTAAGCTCCTCCTGAGTGAGATATTACACTCACTGAATTCCACAGGAACTTAACGTAAACTGTGATTTGACATCATAATTACATTATTCATATTTCCAGTGTATTTAATACATAATTAAATATGAATTCAAATCTTGAGAAAGGTAAAAGGTTTTGAATCATTAAGATCATTAAGCCCTCTAAAAAATGAAGTAAATAAATTTCCTAAGCACAGACCACAAAAATGACTTAGGACATAGATGGCAATTGTTGACTGATCTGAATTTTGGAAGATAACCTATTTCTGCAAAATTCAGGTTCTTGATAGCTGCTTAGTAACTTCCCAGTGCAATATGTTGGAAGATCTCAGTGGCAATCAGTTTGCAAAGATTAGTGATGTTTGGGGTGGCTCTTGGTGGATGTTTAAGGGACCTTTTCCTCTCCAGTTCTTCACAGACTCAAAAAAAAAAAAAAATCTTGATAGGCTCTGGGACCTGTTTATTCAGAGGTTCAGCAAAGGAAGACGTGAGAATTTCCTGTTCTTCTAAAAAGCAATAGGAAGCATGTCAGTATTAGGGTGCAGAAATTAGGATTGTCGTTGCACCCACCGATGAGCCACACCATGAGGATGAGCAAGAAAGGAAGTGTTGCCGTCAAGGCCT
>VYZS01052643.1:22674-37263 GCA_013400695.1 Neodrepanis coruscans | reverse complement strand
ATTCTAAGTCAAAGACAAAAGAACTGTACTGCATTGTTTTTATTACCTGTGAAGATCGGATTCTTCTTTCAGCAAATCAGTGGCATCTTTCCCTTTTTTCCTTACAAATTCTTCACTCAGACCAACCTGCTGGAGAGTGTTTCTGTAGCGACGCTCTGCTCCTCGACGAGCATCATGCTATGAAATCAAAACTTACAACAGTAAGCATGTAGAACTGGGGCTTCCCCATAACAGTTAACTTGTTTTAAAGTGCACAGCTGACACTCCTAATGGGGACAAGAGGACAGGAAAAGATCCTGTCTAAAATTTTTGTAATCTACACAGTACACTACCAAAACAATACTAGGACAATGTCTCAGGTCTCTCAAAGCCAGAGCTCACCTTTTCCTGCTTCTGCTCTTTTTTCTTCCTTCTCTTGTTCTCTTTCTTATACTGCATTCCAGTCTTACCAGACTAGCATACTTGTGTGTGAGAATATGTGCAAAAAAGTTGTGGGAAATCCTGAAAGCATGTTTCCTTGTAATTGGTAAGAACTAACAGTGGAGTTAATAAATGGAGAGCACCAGTGAAATAGCTTCATATGAGCTCAACTGCAAACCAAGCATCTTGGATTCTATATCCTCACTGCTTCCAAATGAGCCTTGCAAGTCGGTGTAGTCTGAGATGATGGTTTTCCAGAGGGACTGACCAGTTACAAAGATTAAGCTGTTCTATATGGAAGAATGGAAACCTGGTATAAACAAGAGTGAATGCTATTGCTACTGGTGAATTCTTACCAACCTGGCAACAGAAATGTTACCAATATTTATCATACAGATATGTTCTCTGCCTGCCTTATCAGAATAAAGAGCCTGACCCAGAAGGGTACTTTCTGTTGAGAAATCTTAAATCAGCATATTGTCTATGTTTTGTACATTGACATGTACTTTAACCACCTGTCATCACTGCAAGGACATGGAACTGGAATAGAAAACTCAGGGAAAAACATACAAGTATATTAGAGAGTATAGATTGTATCTACAGCTCAGGCGCGATACCGATTTGCAGCTGGTGACATATGAGATGTGCTGAATGTTGCCCCAGAGTCCGCAAGTGATAAAAGTGATGTAACCAGCATTAATGTTCTTCCAGTAGCAGCAGAGGTACAAAGAAAAAGTGCTTAACTGGAGAGGATTTTAAGAAAAAAGTTTCACATTTCTAGACTGTAGTCCATGATTGGGTGCAGAATAGGTATTCATATAATTTCAGGTGTGGTAATGCCTTCATTTTGATCAGACCAGATACTGTGATTGTAATATATACTAGGAATTGGCAAGCCCCTAGAATTAAGTCTTAGTGTTTTTTTCAAGTGTTGGGAAGGAATTTAAATTATAGCTGGGTGGCTCTTAGATGTGTTAGAGTGTAGTCAAGAGACCATGCAACTATTTACACCTTCTTATCCATAAATTGAGACTAAATTTTTTAATGCCTGTCTTAAATGAAAGGCAATGTATCCTGTTGCCCAGAAAGACCCTGAGACTTTCACCAGTTACCTTGGTGACCTGTTCGAAGAGGTATGGTCTGTTCTTGACTCGCAACTGCATTTCTTCCATCTCCTTTCTGTATTCTTTGGTTCTCTCTCTCATATTTTGCCTGGAATAGAAATAGGTGTAATATAGGTTCCCTCTGACTGTAGCTCATCAGGAATGAGGAATTCTCAGTAACTGCTTCATTCTTCAAATCACTTTGGTAATTCTCTTGATTCTGAATGCTGGGCAAAAAAATCCTATTGCTGGCAAGTTATAGACCCATTAGCAAAGCTCTTCTGCGAGAATATGAGCAAGGAACCAGTGCTTTTAGAAAACCTTGTCTTTAGTGTGCTTTACCAAGTTACACGTTACAGTTGACTGGTTTGCACAAATTAGTTTCTACAAATGTTAATCTAAAGGAAACCCTTCTGTATGGAAGGAACAGCGTGGAATTGTCAAGAAATCCAAATGAATGTGGAGTGGGTAAAAGAGCCAAAAAAGTTAAGCTAGGCATGTTGTGAGACCCAATTCCTCCTACATAATTATCCCCAGTTGGTGGAACAGTTATTTTTGTGCAGAATAGGATACTGACCGGTTCTGTTTTGACTTCTCCTTGTGTGTTTCCTCCAGACTTTTATGAGGATCCAGTGCTTTTGCTCGGCTGTTCACTGACTTTTGCATAGTTTGACATTTCATTTTCTGTTTCTCCAGCCAATCAATTCCTTCTTTGTCTCCTTCTTTTTTGTTAACTTGGGAGCGTCTATATAGAAAAGAAAGAGTTACTAATGAGCTCATTGTGGGCTGCCAGACCACATGCTAGCTGGGAATTTCACTTCTGTAGTCCTTTAAAGAGAAAAGCAAAACTTCAGCCATACAAATGCGCAGGTCACAAAGCAACTGGGAAACAGAACAAGACTTAGCAAAGAAAGAAGACAGAAAAATTCAGGAAGGGTATTGTTGATGTAGTTGATGTGATGAGGGAAAAAAACCTTACGTTTTTCCTTCCATTTTTGTCAGTTGGTGTATGGTCCTGTAGACAAACTTTTCTACTTACCTAATAGCAGATTCCCTTCTTCTAGTTGCATCTGTAATGTGCACTGGAAGGGTGTTGGAAGAGAGAGAAGAAAGTCCAGTCAGAGAATGACTTTTTTGCACTGAAACCTTGGAAAGCTTCTGAGAATCCTGAAAAAAATGGAATTTCTTTCAATGTATTTGTTCACAGTACAGAATCTCCTCTGTTCTATGCCTACCAAAGAGGTTGGGGTATGTGGGCAATGCATTCATTCTTCTCTCTTCCACCAGGAGGGATTTACATCTCGAGGGGCTGAAGGATGTCAGAAAGGAGATGTGATTAGGGCTATGAAAGAGTGGCTGAGCCTTAGCTGTCATAGCTCATCTCTTGTGTAGAATGTTGTTCTGTGGTTTATCCTAGAATTCTGCAGTACTCTCACTGCAGTACAGTCAGAGGTCATGGGATGTTAACCATCCATAATTAAATGCTATAAATTTAAGAAGTTGGTATCTTGATCAGAGAAAGTAGTACCACAGAAATATCCAGGTATCTCACCTTTATCTTTTCATTAGCCTGCCTCTGCTTGGCACGGAGATTGGAGGTTCTTAGCTTGAATGGTTTATTACGAGTTGGCTCTTTGATTTCTTGTCTCCTTACTACTTCCTTCTGAAATGCCCAGTAAAGTTCTTCAAAATCTGGTATTGTTGGATTAATCCTTGGCTTAAAGCTGAAACTTTTGTCCTGCAAGAAGCCAAGTCTTTCCTGCTTCGTTCTGGTGGCAGTTCGGGACTGACGCTCACTCCGACAGTTGCTGGTGTCTATAGGAGCTACAGAGCTCTCAAGCAAATCCTTTGCTCTCATTTGAATGCGGATTTCTCTGTAGAGTTCAGCTTCTAATGAATCAGAAGGAAAGCAATGAGAAGAATATGAATGATGTAGAAGGCTGTGAAATTGCCACTGCACAAGTCTACACTTTCCTTTATGATGGCAGCTCATGTATAGCAGAGACCAGATACCCTGTGTTCTCCTTCCCCACTTTTCAGCCCCTCTCTCCTCTGTCTCCCACAGAAAAATAATTCAAAGATATCAGATAAAAACATGGTAGGGTTTCTTTCTTAGGCATTAATTTCTGGATATTTCTTTCAATTACTGAAGGAACTTATTGAACAGGTCTTCTCCCATTCTCAGGGGTACCAGGTAACTTGTGCCCCTTGGTCATGCAGAAGTGTTAATCAAGGTTCTGCTTTTCATATGGGACTTTGTCATTATATTGAGAGTGTGGTCCAAATGGGCTGTTCAAGTATACTCTTAATGGATGATGACTTACCTATGTAATGTCCAGCAGCAATTGTCTACATTGGAAAAGATTTTAAGTAAGGAATATTTGATGGATAGATCATGTCTTCGGACTTCTGTGACAAACTTTCCATAGGAAGAATGTGTTTCAGAGTATAGTATAAAACTGCAGCCCTCTCCTGCACTAAATACTTTCGAAAATGCAGACAAAGAGTTGTCTGGAGGTTGGTTTTTTTATTTTAGGTGAAAAAAAAGTCAGTACTGTTGTTGGCAAAATAAGACCATTTTGAGTCTATTTATGTTTTCATTGAGTATGAAAAAGTCAAACCCTAACCCTTCTCATATACCAGATAGAAAGAGAACAAAGGCTTGTCCTTTGCTCTCTTTTACCCTTCTAATCTATTTAGTTTAGTACATCCCAACAGAATGTTTTCTGATGAAAACTGGTGTATATTCAAGAACAAATCAGTGGGAAACAAAAAAAAAAAAAGGCAGGCCATAAGAATTATTAAGGACTGGTTCAGTTCCCATATTCAAGTGTGAAGCCTGTGTTGCTTACTTCAAACTTACAACTGTGGCAGCTTAAGCCATCTGAAAGCAAGCAAGCATCAGTGAAATTTTCCTGGCTGTCCTTCTCGCTAGAATGGTGCTGGCACCTACTTTCCCTGTTTTAGAATTTAAGCAAGCGCAAGTGGCAAGGCAACTGAAAATTAGAGAATAGCAAGAGAGACTGGACTACTGCATTATCACTTAGATCTGAACTAAGATCTGAGCCTGATTTGGGCTCAGGAAGTATTTTTCTCATCTCCTAGAGGTTCTGTGCAGCACGAATCAGTTGGGTGCAAGTAAAAGTGTCATGATGTGCAGCCAAAGGGGTATGGAATCTGTCTGAAAGGCTCAGTTTGCCCATGTTTGCTGGGGAGCGGAACAGAACTGCTGCTGCTGATAGAAGACTACTAAACTTTGGAAACTCTGCTGTAAGTGTACACAGACAAAATATAATGACCAGTGACACACAGGAGACCGGACAACACCAGGGGATGTAATGACGCTGGCCTTAAGTTCCAAGTAACACCCTATGGGCTATGATCTTACCTCCCAGCGTGGAGACAGTGAGGGACAGGCAGGGAGGTGCTTTTACAGAAAGAGCCCTGGCATGTTACCTTTGAATTTATCTCCAAGAAGTGTGTCGTAAGTAGATTTAGGAACTTTTTTACTGATTTGCTTCTGTTTGGAGCTCTCTTTTGGGGTTGCTGCTGCCAGGAATTTTTGTCTGATAGCTTCTTTCTTTTTCTCCTCCTTCTCCAGGAAACTGAAAGGCCGCTGTGTTGAAAGTAGCAGCTCCTTTCTTTTTTGTGTTGCTGTTTGCCTGCGAATCTCATTCTGCTCCATTATTTCCTGATAAAGGGGCAGAAGCACATGGGCAGGTACAGGCTGTGCCCGGAACTGCTTCTGACATTCGACTTCATCCTGGCTTTGCCTTTTGTCTCTCTGTTTGTCTAGTTCAAGAAACATGTATGACTTCATCAACTGGGACTTTTTGCGAGCTTCCCGCAGTGTCATTTTGAAAGGCTGAGGGATGGTGATGGAAGGAATCCAGGGAGATGAAGCACTTTTTGGCCTCAGGCAGGATTTAGGAAATAAGTGAGACTTTTGCTGATCCCAGGTACTGTCCAAGGTGAGGTTGGTCAGAGAACTGGACTGCCTTTTGTTACCAGATGTATGACTATGACAAAGACATTATGAAGGGGAAATAAGTAAAATTATTAAAAAATAGAGTTAAAAGAAGGGAGATACTGTTTATTAAGAGAGAAACACCCCAGGTTGAGCAGCTTGTTAACAGACAGGCCTAGGGTTTGTCATTCTCAGGCTCTGTCTTTTGCTTTGCTACCGAAGTTCATGAGCAGAGCTTTGCCTGGTTTATGTTTTCCATGGATAAAATTGCAGTTACAGCTGCTTGGCTCTAGTATGCTGCTAGCACTCTACTGCCAGAAAGACCGTAAGTAAACCAGAAAGTTTCCAGCTTAGGCACACAGATGCACAAATCCTAGAAAACAACACCAAAACCAGCATTCCCAAGATGCTGATGGGAAGGTCATTGCAAGAAATTGCTTTGGTACGATTCTTAAGGAGGTTCAGCTGGAAACTGTGTAGCTGAGACTATCCCACCCAAGACTATCCTGGGTCTCATTAAAAAGCATACTTCTCATAGCATGTTTCAGGGTAATTGGGAAAGCCAGTACAACTTACAAGTCTTCAAGGAAGGAATAAATGTAGGCAAAAGGAAGAATCACGGTGAATCAGAGTAGATCAAGAACAGAAAAAGTTAAAAAAAGAGTGGAAACAGAAGGTGCAGATTATGTGTAAACATGCTCCTGGTTAACACACTTGCCTGGTGATTGCTGAAGTCTCTTCTTCATAAACTATTTCCTTTGTAAGAGCATGCATGTGTGATTTGCCAGTGGATGTCAAACTACACTAACCACAGAGAAAGCTGTCTGAGAGCTCGATACTGGAAAAACCACAAGTCTGAGGAGTGGATGCTGGACAGAAACGTGTGTGATCTGCCGGCAGATTTTAAGCACGATTAGCTGATGAGCAGGGAAGGGATTTGTGCTCTTCCATGTTTTATGTGAATACTGCTTATGTAGACACCTATTGACCCCATCCTCCCATCTACGAGCACACCTGTGGACAGTGTTTTAGGCACTACACACGTGCATTTTGGGACTTAATGCATTGCCTTGTCACTGCACGCCATCCGGCCATCCTTACCAGGTACCATCCTACCTGAGCGCCTCCCTCAGCTTCTCACGCAGAACTGCCGCCTCCCGCCTGAAACCCTCCAGTTCCTCATCCTCTTCGAACACCCCGAGGTCACCCCATAACTTTGCCTGGCACGGGACGCCCGGTTCTAACGGAGACCGCCGGCCTCCCATACCAAGAGGCTTCTCCCAGCTCCTTGCCCGGCGGTGGGTATCGGCGTGTTGCAGCCTGAGCGGGATTTCGTGTGACCTGGAAGAAACGAAATAAATCGGGAAGTGCTCGCTTCGGGGGCGCCCGTGCCCGTGCTCTCACCTGCAGGTCTCCGCCTCAGCCCTCCACGACACCGCGCCCGTCTTCGCCAATCAGCGCGGCCAGCAGCACTTAGGCCCGCCCTTCTGGCCTGAGCCAGCCAATCAGGCACAAGACCGCCTGCGCGCGGGCCGNCTGGGGCGGGCACTGCTGGCGCCGGTCGGGCCGCGGGTGCGGGCCGGGCCCCGCGCCCCGCTCCGCTCCACCGCCTCTGCCGCGCCGCTCTATGATGTGGTGGTGTCGGGCGGAGGTATGGTCGGGAGCGCCATGGCCGCCGCGCTGGGTAAGGCTGTGACCTTCTCGCCCGCAGTGTGAGATAAGTGTAGTTGCCATTTAGGATCTTAAGGTTCAGGATCCTGCAGGGGGGTCTCCTTGTTCCGGCGTCCTCGTGTGACAGCGCTCCAAAGTTGATTTACAGCTGTTTGGTGAGCTGCTCTGCGATGAGCCTTGACTCACTCGTCTGCGAGTGCGCGTTTCTGTTCGTGGGGCCGTTGCTTTGAATCCTGTAGACTGTGGTGTTCCTGTCAAACACCGTCACCCCTAAATGGCTGATGGATAATTTCGGCCATAGCTGAAAATGTTTTCAGATCATGGAGTAGTTTTGTGTTGAAAGGATCCTAAAGGTCATCTAGTTCCAGCCCCCCTGCTGGAGACAGTGACACCTTTCACTAGACCAGGTTACTCGAAGCTGCATCCAGCCTGGGCTTGAACACCAGCAGGGATGGGGCACCCACAGCTTCTCTAGGCAACCTGTTCCAGTGCCTCACCACCCTCACATTAAAGAACTTCTTCCTAATCTTCCTTTTTCCTAATCTAAACCTACTCTCTTTCAGTTTGAAGCCATTCCCTCTTGTCCTGTCTCTGCATGCCCTTGTAAAAAGTCCCTCTCCATATTTCTTGTGGGCTCCTTCCAGGGAAGGCCCTATTTAGGTCACCCCTAAACTGTCTCTTCTCCAGGATGAACAAACCCAATTCTCTTTTTTTCTACCTTTCCTGGTAGAGAGGTGCTCCATATCTCTAACTTTCATGTTCTGCTCCCAAGTTGCATTCTCTACCCCTGTATTTTAAACACTGGAATACCAAGTTAAGAAGATGGTTTTGTTGGTTTGTATCCCTAAAGATCCTGAGAGTACTAGCTGCTGCTTTATTTGTAACGTGGATTCTGAAGGGTACAATAGTACAGAAGCCTAAAAAAACAGTGCAAACAAGAGCCAAAGATGCTGAGCAATAAGTGTTTTGCAAGTATAAGAGTTTGCAAAATGGAAAGTAATTCAAAATTGTTCAACCAGACCACAGTGGAATTGAGGCAGCATAAGGATCCCCTCCAGCAGTGATATCTAAAGCTGATACACAAGTTTGGGACCTTTGAAGCAGGAAGTTATTGTTATGCATAATCTAGAAAAGTTGTCCAGGATACTGCTGCCTTTACTGCCGTAGCAGCAAACTCTAGATGTTGCAAGGACACCATTTCTGTCTTCAGTAGCTTCTGCATCCATAGCAGTTGGATGCAGCCAGCGTGGCCAGCTCAGCTGCAGTGTGATTTACTCTTTACTTGAGTCATCTTTTCATTTTTTTTTCAGTTCCTTTAACTGAAAGTTAAAGTCTAAACTGCCTGTGCTATTCCATTGTCAGAATATAAGGACAGAGAAAACATTCATGTAATTGCTACCTATCAAGGAAGTTTTATTTAGATCCCTTTTTCTAAAAGATGAATCTGTGTTTATGCTCTGGTAAATGTGTTCTGTGCACACAGCAAACATTGCAGGTTTCACTTGTTATTACTCAAGTAATGAATTTTCGTAAGAAAATGGCACAAATTTATATGAAAGGAAAAATGCGTAATCCTTGCTTTAGCTGCAGAAGGATTGTCCATCTTAGTGGCAGGATTATAGTCATAAAGCTTTAAAATACAAGTTTACCTACTTAGTCAAAATAAAGAAACACATTTGCAATACAAGTTAAATTTTCCATCCACTGTGTCTTTACAAAAATGCATAGGTGTTACTGAGTCAGAAATAAAATTTTTGGCAAGATTGTTGTAACAAATCTTGTATTTGCTTATTGCAGGGCATGATATTCACTTCCATGATAAGAAGATTGCTTTGCTGGAGGCTGGTCCTAGGAAAGAATATGATCACATGCCAGACGGTTACAGCAACAGGGTCAGTTCCATCTCCCCAGGATCAGCAACCCTCTTGAGCAGTAAGTATGATTTTGTTGTTGGCATTTATAACAGTTATAACATTTCTGTTTGAGCTGGGTTTATTTTGTTTAAACAAAATATTTGTAATATTTGTAAAATGTGCTGCCTTCATCCCAAATTCAATAGAATTATTTGCCTTGGTCTCTTAGTATTCTACATGCTGAGTTGGGGTGATTGAATCAGGCTTCTCTTGAAAACAGGGATATGTGTTCTGGTATTTTGGTCTGATTTGTTGTAAATATTTGTGACATTAGGCTAGTGAAAGGTTGTAAGGTGCTCTCCACAGCACTTATAATGTTTTATTCACAAAAGAAGCATATTCTTAGTGCTTTGTAGTTCTCAATTAATAAGGATTAATTTCCTTGATTCCTTATGAAGAAAGAAATGTTCCAAACAATAATGGTGTTACTTTTTTGTATCTGTTTTATTATCCAGAGATGGGACAGTGAGAGTTGTCTGTTAAGTCAGAGATTCATGGAAAGCTCTTGTTTCTTTCCTGGTGCCTTGTGCTAACAGTAAAACAATGTGATTCTGGAGCTGTGACGGCATCGAGACAGGTCTGGCCCTGCTGAGGCACAGTGCAAGCTGAGCCTGAGCACTGATAGTCAGGGAGAGTAGAGGAGAGTGTGGAGTGAGCTTCAGGTTTGCTTTGGTCTGAGTGTCACACGTGAGCCTGTGTCTTCATTCATTTGTGTCCTTTTTCCCTCTCAGGTTTTGGTGCCTGGGATCATGTCTGCAGCCTGAGGCTCAAACCCTTCCGGCGAATGCAGGTGCCTGACTTAGGGCTGCAAAAATATCATGTGTCTGTCTGCTCTGTATTCTAAAAAGTGCTTACATCAATGATAAAAAGGTTTCTTTCTCTTTGGCAAAGGGCAGGCCATGCTTATGTTCATTCCTGTTTTTTGTGGGTAGCAGTCTACTCAGAAATACCTGTTCTCAGGGTCATGGTGTTACAGGCTGTAAGATGGAAGCTGTAAATATTGAGGCATGGGTACTAACCAGAAAATAAAGGTAAAGGTATGTATTGGTTTTGGCTGGGATATAGTTCGTTTTCTTTATAGTAGCTTGTATGGGGCTATGTTTTGGATTTGTGATGAAAACTGTTAATAACACAGGGATGTTCCAGCTTTTGCTGAGTAGCGCTAAACACAGTGTCTCTGTTTCTCACAGTGCCCCTGGGAAGGGGACACAGCTGGGACAGCTGACCCAAACTAACCACAGGCATATTCCATACCATATGGTGCCGTGCTCAGCAATAAAAGCTGAGGAAAAAAGAAGGAGGAAAGAAAGGAAGTTCAGAGTGATGGCACTTGTCTTCCCAAGTAACTGTTACATATGATGGAGCCATGCTCTTCTGGGGATGTCTGAACACCTGCCTGACCATGAGAAGGGGTGATTTCCTACTTTTGCTTTGCTTAAACATGCAACTTTTGCTTTTCCTATTAAACTGCCTTTACCTCAACCTGTGAGTTTTATTTTTGCACTTATACCCTTCCAGTTCTCTTCCCCATCCCACTGTGGGGGAGTGAGCAAGCACCTGCCAGGGTTAACCCACAGCAAGGTGGTAGGGTAGCTTTGTATGTTAACTATCTAACAGGAAAGTAGGGATAAGAAAGTTGACTTGCAATTACTTTTTGAGCTGGAGCTAAATCACGTAATGAAGGGAATTACATGATACTCTTCAGTTACAGATACAGCTGGGAATGGAGGAATGGACAGCAATCCAGGACATTTCCTCTAGTTCTCTATTTCTAGATTACTGTGTCCTTTTGCTGTAGCTTCATGTAATGTGTTTTTCTTTGTAGGTGTGGGATGCTTGTTCTGAAGCCATGATCATTTTTGAGAAAGATGACTTAGATGACATGGGTTACATAGTGGAGAATGATGTCATTATGTCTGCCCTCACAAAACAGTTAGATGCAGTAGCAGGTAGTGGACAACTTCTTTAATATTTTATTTCCTGCATAGAGCTTTCCGTTACCTTCCTTCTGTTGTGTGCTCTAAGTTTTGAGAGTGATACATTTATCTAACAAGTAACTCTTGAGATATGAGCACCTTCTTGAACTGGGGGGCAGAAATTTGTCTTCCAAAGGCTATGCAGCAAGAAAGCCATTGCATATGTAGTTCTCTAGAATGTACTCTTCAAAAATAGACTTAATTAAAAGAGCCGTAGCTCCTTGTCCAAAGTAGGCCTTGCAGTGAGGGGTTGTTTACTTGAGGATTGTAGGGTCAGCTCCTAGGGTGCCATTAAGATATGCATGGCCTTTGCTGTTGTAGCAATGTTTCCTTTGTTCATGTCTGTATCGTGCTGTGACCATGGTACTTTGTGTTCCCATCAGACCGGGTGGAGGTTTTCTACAGGAGCAGAGCAGTCGGGTATACCTGGCCCCTTCCCTCCCACAGCTGTGACACAAGTCCTTGGGTCCAAATTGAATTAGCTGATGGACGCAGACTTCAGACCAAGCTGCTGGTAACTAAGCTCTGTATTTCTATTGATCAGGCATCATCTCCAACCCAAGTCCTTTCCACTGGATTTGGTTCTGATTCCATGTGTGCTGCTCCACCCACGTGGAGTGCTTGAGTGAGGTGAGTGGCAAACTCTTGTCAGAGATGCTCTACGACACAGTTCATAGCCTTTCCTGTACCTGGTACAGGGAGGCTGCTGAACTGGACAAGAGAAGGGGCCACCTCTTCTGGTTTTTGGGTAGGGTGGGGGTTTTTTGAATGAACAAAAAATGGGTACATGCAGGCTGAGGTTTGTAGAGTGAAATGTTGGCTTCATAGGAGCTAAAAAGTTGCTTTCCATCATTTTGTTTTGCAGATTGGTGCAGATGGTCATAACTCCGTAGTCCGGAAGGAAGCTGAAATTAAGAACATTGAACATCAGTATGACCAGTCAGCTGTGGTGGCAACTCTCCATTTATCTGAGGTAAAATCCTGCTAAATGACTCTTCCATAAGCACAACAGCTTGATCAGGGTGATGCAGGTCAACAATTTGTAACTGTCTACTTGCTTCTTTCCACTGTAGGCTACAGACAATAATGTAGCATGGCAGAGGTTCCTTCCTACTGGGCCAATTGCGCTTCTTCCGGTAAGGTGACTTGTGGTCTGTAATTTTTTTAATGTTTTTGAATTTTGTAGTCTGTTCTTTTCTAGTAACTTTAGTTCCGTCTGTGCCTTTTTTTGTTAGGTCTGTCTCTTAAGAATTTGTGCATCTGCCCTTCACTCTTCATTTATTGCATTTTTTCCGCTCCTTCCCTCTTGCTTTATCCTTGGTATTTCTTGGTGTCCTTGGTACTCTTCCCAGCAAGTTAGGCTGGAAGAGTAATTTGCAGAAGGACTGGTTTGGGGCAGGGCAGTGGTGAAATCCTTACACTGAATATTTATTTTTACTTCTTTTTTTCTTGGTATTTACCCTTGACATTCTCTTAAATTAGCTGTCTGATACTGCCAGCTCTCTGGTTTGGTCTACATCTCATGAACATGCATCGGAACTTCTTGCTATGGATGAGGAAAGTTTTGTGGATAGCATCAACTCTGCCTTTGTGAGTATCTGCCTCATGGCAGGTATGAGGCGTTAAGAAATAGAATGGAATCCTGTAGCTTAAAGTGACAGTAATAGGAGAGGTGGATTCTAAAGTTCCTTCCTCTGGTGAGGATGATATTAAACAGGCAATTAGCAAAGAAAGGATGACCCCTTGGGACCGAATTAGGTTAGTTCTGAAAGTCACAGAAGTTGACCTAAATTTCCAAAAGGTAGGCAGGGTAGGCTCATCGTAGTTGGAAATTTTTATGTCCTAAAACGATGAAGATAGTTTTTCTTCTGTATGTTTTTGTCCAAGTGGTTAAAATTCAGTATTTGGAACTCCTTCAAATTTTTTTTTTTCAACTGGATTTTTTTATAGGTCTAGTTTGGGTCAACCTCTAAAGATTTGTCTTTTTCAGTGGAGCAACATAAACCATTCTGACTTCATTGATACTGCTGGGGCCATGTTTCGATCTGCTATTTCACTCCTGAAGCCCTCAGGGACTGCCGTCCGTCAGCTGCCCCCAAGTGTTGCTGAAGTAGATCCAGAGAGCCGAGCCATGTTCCCTCTTGGAATGGGGCATGCGACAGAGTATGTCCAACACCGCGTGGCTCTTATTGGGTAAGATGCCCAGTGGTAGCCCTTGGGTGAGTGGGTGGTGTGTGGTTAGAAATGATGCAAGGATAGCGACTCCTAGTCAACAAATCAGATGGTTAGAAATAATATATCATTTCAGTTTGTCTTAATCCAGGACCAGTTTGTACTGTGTGCCCTTGTGTCCTTTTGCATGAGTAGCTCTCTGTCCATTATGTGTGTAAATTGCAAGACAATTGTTTCCCTTTTCTGGTTTGTATAGTCTGATAAAACAATCCAGTATCCCATGCTGGACCTGTACTTCCCCAAAGATTGTAGCATACCTTCTGTGCACCAGTTTTGAATTTTAAACTCATCTTTCTTGAACAAAAATCACAAAACTTACAAATTATTCCATATGGGGAGATCATAGACTTGTATGGTGGCCTGTTGAAATAGGAAAGTGTCTAATTTTTTACATTTTAAGATTGCATGTACTTTTTTCTCTACCACAGCTGCGATATGGTGGTAGCTTCTAGTAATGCTTGATGCTGTAATACACTTCAGATACTTTCCATCTTTCCTACTTGTGAGCCACTTCGTGCTTGAGAGCCTTCTGGGCTTTATAACTTGGTAAAGTACATGATCTTGCATTTCATACCCAAACTTCATTTAACTTCTCTAACTTTATAACTCCCTTATCAGTATGTATGTCTTTGTCCTTTACAGATAAGTTGCTCATAAAAGAACCTGATTTTGTTTTTATTCAGTGTTATTCCACTTCTCCTTTATATTCGTGATACCTGTCCACTTTGTGTTTATGCAATGTGCCATTGATAGACCTCCTGTTGTGCTGAGGTCACTTACAGAAACCTTAAGATCTGTTCCACACATGATCTGAGAGAGGACTTTGACTAGTCAGCTCTTCATATTTTCCTTTCAGAACTGCTTTTTGTTATCTCCCCTTTGTCTTGCTTCTTACAACTGGAGAGGCAGTCAGGTAGTTCAGCACAGCATGCAGGGAGGTACTGGAAAAGGCACATGTACTGCTGTAAGATGGTGTTCATTGGAGAGAGGTGAGGAGGGTTACACCGATCCCTTCTGGGGTTTGTCAGCCATTGCGGCTTTATTCCAGAAGGGAAATAAATTTCTGTCTTCTCTTGCTCTAGGGATGCAGCACACAGAGTCCACCCACTTGCAGGACAAGGTGTAAACCTGGGCTTTGGTGATATTGCATGTTTAGCTCATCACCTCAGTGCAGCAGCCTTCAATGGCAGTGATCTGGGTAAGGATCCAAGACAATGGAGTGGCGGTAAGAGGATCACTTACAGGCCTTCATCCCTGACACCAGGATAAACAACCTCTGTTGCAGTTTAAGGAAGCTGCTATCTTGT
>VYZS01052637.1:0-19886 GCA_013400695.1 Neodrepanis coruscans | reverse complement strand
TCAACTCACACAGGTAGGTGGTATCAGGCATATCCTAACCCCACCAGTACATGCCAGTCCTTAGCTGGACTGTTGTAACAGTCCAGTATGTAACACTGGCTGCTAAGATCTCACCCACAGCTGGAAGTCTGCCCTGCCCCACAAGCCTGAGGCTGGAAATGGATGGTCATGTCTCCATGTAAACTTGGCCAGAGCAAGAAGAGCAGGCTGGTACAAGGAANGTCCAAATCACTGGTAATGAACACTACAAACACAGCAAAGGCACTACAGAGTCTGGCTGGGTCTGCAGATGTGAGCAGCTGATCAAGCCACGGCATCTGCATTAAGGGACAGATAATCCCAAACCAGGAACAATGGAACAAAGTTCCCAGATGCAGGAGTCTGCCTGTATAGATCACACAGAGTGATCAAATGTGTGCCCTTCCCAGAAGAATGAAAACCAAAGGCTTGTAAAATCATGTCTGAGACACANATATGCAAATAAGCACATTGAAGATTAGTGATGGTTTACTGTTGTCATGGAGAAAAAAAGCACCTTCAATTCTGGGTCAGACCCAAGAACTGCATTTTCTCTTCCTCGCTGGCAAATAGAACTGGAGAGACAACTGGAAAACCCAGGATCCAACACTCCTCAACACAGCTCAACCTGAGACTGGAGAGGCTGAGACTCAGGGAACAACTTAACACAATTAAAAAGCCTCCCTGCATTAATCCAGAAAGACAGGACCAAGGCAACTCTGTACATACTCGAAATTACCAGGAGGTAGAAGCACAAGCTGGAAGAGAACACCCACACCATGCAAAGGCCAAGCTGCTTCCCAGCACTGCTGCTGCCAGGGGAGGCAGATGTGGGGGAAACTGAGGGCAACAATTCATGAGGTACTCGGCTCCAATTCCCTTGAAGCCACATGGGAAGACCTTGCCTGAATGAAAATACACACTTGGCTCAAAGCCTCTGTGTGTCTTTGGCCATCCTCATAGCCCTCTCATCCCTTGTTAAATGATGGCTGCTAAGAGAGAAGAGGAGGCAATCAGCCTATTTAGACTCAGCTTTCCTTCCCACCCTGGGGGTTTCTTCACAGGAGCAGCTGGCCAGAGCACTGCCTTTGTTACAGCAGCCACAAAAAACACAGACACCCACCCTCAGCCCCCCTAAAATCCCACAGAAGAGCCAAGATAAGTTTATAATGGAAACCCTGACACAACCTTAACTAGAGCATCCTGAATGGAAGGCGATAATCTGATCTGTGTGTGAACTAGCTCCCCTTGTCTCAATGGTATTTATCTTACTTTAACTCCTGTTACAAAAGGGTTGAGTCATATAGCAGAGCCAGCCAAGTAACAAAACTGCAGGGCTTGCTAAAACATCAGATTCAAGGATAAACAGGCACAATCCTAAAACAGGTTTAGAAGAGTCTCTGCAGGAGCACTGGTAGCCAGACCTCAGAGCCTCTGGACAATGGTATTTTCTTCTGTGCTGCAGACTGTGAGAGCCTAGTGAGGGTGTGGGGGGAGAAGGTGCAGAGCACAGGGCTCTGCCCTTCACTTCATGGTAACACGTATTACCCAGGGCCCAAGAAACCTGATCCCGTAGCAACCTCATGTATGGAAAGTGCCCCAATCAGATTTCACTTGTGTCAGGAGAAGAACAGTATTTACTCTGCATACAGATTAGTCACAAAACTGGGTCACTTCTTGCCTTTTCAGAGAGGGGGAAAAAAAAAACAACCAACACACAACCGAAAACAAAGCTTCTTTTTCAGATCTTTTTGTGTCTTCCCCCCAACTTCTAAAACTACGTGATGCCGTGTGGTCATTCACAGCTGTCTAAGCCGATCAAACACCAGCATGGATAAGGTTAAAGCACATTACATTCACTGGGCTCCCATTTCTTAGAATTCAGCTCATTAGCTACTTACCGGTTCTTTTCTAGTTCGTTGTGCGTAGACCTGGAAGATAAACAAAAATTTGGATTAGCCACCTTTGACCTCTGAGCACTGAAGTTCAACTGCTGTGAGCTGTACACATCCCCAGAAAGCCACCCAACTACATACATTAAAATCTGGAACTATAACCTCATCCTCCCTGCTGACAAGGATTTCCTTCCCTCCAGTGCAAAAGCTGGTACTCTTACTGGTGCTACAGAAAATGTTCCTTAGAGACTTAAACACACACAAAATCCCAGTGAGAGGCAACGATTAGAACAGGAGACCAGAGTATGTCACGTCCAGAATCCTTCTCTCTGCCAACCAACTCACGACAGGACTGCAGTTACTTTTCTTCGTGTTTTAGTTCCTTCATTCACCCTGTAAAATTATCAGCATCATCTGCTAACCCAGGAGCTCACAGAGCATTAATTCATGCACATCGAACACATGGGAACCTTCCAGGACAGCTCTTTAAGGACAGTCCCTGGAGCCCTTCAGCCATCACATGCCAGATTCAGCCAACTTAGCAGACCCAGACAGGGCCAGCATTTGGGCACGAAATGGGATGGCCACTACAGCCACATTTGCAAACATCAGCCACACTGAGCAGCACTTTTAGGATGACTGAAACCCCTCAGGGATGGAAACAGCACCACCACAGCACTAGCAGGCAGTGGAGTGACCCACAAAGTGGCACTGTGACCACCTGACAAAGGAGGGGGCTTTGCCTTTATACCTGCCCACCACACCAAACTAACAAACTGCTAGCTCTCCCCAGTTCAGAGCTTGTGGCTTGAAAATGAAACCAACTAGAAACAAAAGGGAAACAGGCAAGTTCATTCTCCTTGGCTCTGTGATGACAGCATGAGTGGCAGAAAAAAAAGCTTAAATCCATTCAGGATTTCTAATCTAACCCAGGTAAGGTTGTTGAGGATTATTTAAAAGGATAGCCATTTATCCAACATTTCTCTTTAACAGAAGGTCACCTTAAAATAAGAGTAAAAAGAGCCCAAGAGCTTAATAAAAAGGATCTATTTTCTCTAATTTGGCATCACATTTCTTCCGGAGCTCTGAGAAGATTATCCTCTATCCCCCATCTGGAGAATCCCATAGAGAATTCTACAATTAGGGAACTGAATAGAGGATGTGCTCCAAGGGAAACCCTGTCATAATTAAATGCTTCTCCAAAAAAAGGAAGGAGGAGCACCTAACAGGTGTTAGAACCTCATTGCAAATGAGGAAGAAACTGTGGATGTCTGCAAAAAACAAGGTAAATGTATCTTAGCTGATCATGGCTGAGAGCTGTGGGTGGCCAGAGGAGAAACAAAACGTTACTGCAGGACTGTGTAAGCTGAGCAGCAGGACATGGGATACCCCAAAGGTAAGGCACACTACAGGCAAACTCTTCACCTTGAGGAAACTCCCCAAACCAATTCCCTCCCAAAAAGAGTGGATGGCTTAATTCTAGTTCCCAGGAATCAGAAACATGAACATAGTGTTTAATCCAGAAAATCTATCAAATCAAACCCACATTCCCCCCCGCCTCCTTCCCCCCCGAGAGTCTAAACCAGCAAAATCAATTTTTCCAGGCAACTTGGATCCACATTAACCCAACATGGCTGAGCTGAGGCCCTTTAAAACCACTGCCCATATGTACTCTGGATCATGCTTATTGTTCTTATTTATTGTAAGTTCCTGCAGGAGACTTTGCACTCTTCTTGGCTATGACATTAGCAGTTACAAGGCCAGAGATATGCAATGGCTTGAATTCCTATATTATATTGAGCCAATTATCAAGGCCAGCACTGAAAGAACAAAGTTTGGCCCACTGCTGTGAACAAAATTAAAACAGCAGGTTCTCCTTACTCCTCTCACACAGAAGACTCTTTATTACCTATCTGCCTTCTGATGAACAAGACAACAGAGAGGTCACAGGCTTTTCACCAAGCCAGGAAATGTATGATGTGACTTTTAGCCATGTCTGTGGTAAGGGAAAAAAACAAACCTCAATTCCCCACCACCCCCCCAACACCTTCCCACTGAAGCTGAATGCAAAGGAAAGGATCTCTGCAATGCTGAATGGATCCTACAGGGAGGTTGCTTCACTTACCTGCCTATGCTTTGCTTAGACTAACTAGGGTCCACTTTGAAAAGTTGTAATTTTTTGTTTCATCTGAATTTAGGAAAAAAGCACAGCATCTCTCCCCACTACCTCCATTCACTAACTCATATTTTCTGTGACAGTTTCCTTTTGCTTGGACAACACATAAAGGAAAAAAACCTTTCTCTTCTGTTCATAATTAATTTCATTTTCTATAGCTCCTGATCTAAAGATCAGTTTTCTCTCCTCATATTGGGGCTAAGATATTGTTACTAAGATTTATTTGGAGTTAAACAAGGACAATGCTGTCAGTGAAGTGGAAATAAAGTACAGGTACTTCTACTGATACTACACTCAGAAAAACAGTCTTTTAAATAGGTGCAGAAACAAATGTAACTGGACCTCTAACCGAGCTGGTCTTATCAGCTGAGAACCCAGAGAGTATCACCAGGCTGAAATCAAAGCCCCATCCCTGTACACCATCACCAGCTTTCTGATGGCTACAGCAAGAACACCACAGCTGTAAACCATTGCCAAAGCTATTTCAGTGCATTCTGGGTTTACAACAGCAAAGAAACCTGTGCATTCAATGTGATGCTGCTTTGCTGCTGTTGACAGTCAAGTTACAGCCTGTGTCATCCAGTGAAATAAGGACACCACAAGCAGAGACCGGAGCAGAGACCACAAGCCAGAGGGACTCAGATCGCTGCTGTCAGGGGCACAAGACAAGCAGGACCTTGCCCCCACCTGCAAAGCTGAAACCAGAGTCCTGCAGGTACAGACACATTCAGAGGGGGAAACAAAAGCCCAAGCACATGCACTGGCACTGCTCAAAACATCAGCTGCAATTTAAAAGCAGCTCAAGCACAACCCGTCTGCGGGGTCCTCATTTAAAAGTTGGGTTTCTATAACAGACACTTTTCTAACAATAAATTTAGAACACCCAAACTGACAACCACTCCTAAAAACTGCAGGAATGTTATACAAACAACAATAGGAACAGCAGAGCAGTCCCCATATTTTTTTTAAGCAATAAAAAGTCTAAAGGGGACAAGCTCCAATTTATCCCAATTTACCACAGGTACCTGAACCTGCATACAAATTAGGAGGAAAGAGGGAAACAGCCATTGTCAGTCATTCTAATTTAAGGTCAGATGCAACAACCTTTTCGAGCCAGTTACAGTGATTCTGCCTGCAGCCTTGCTATTGAACACAGTAACAAGGTGTTGCTGAAACATTAAGCTACACTGAAGTCCCCCAGTAAATGAGACACTGCAAGTAATTTGCCAGTTTATCCCATTTTCTTTATTTAAATAAAATCTCTCCTACCATGGCAGAGGCAGCCAAAGTTTCCACAAGCACAGGTAAGCCAACAGAACAAACTGCATCAGGGAGGAATAAGCTCTAAAGAGCACTGAATTCATTTGTCACTGGGGTTTTTACTGTAATTAAAATCACAAAGCTGCCACATGACATTAAACACAGCTGACCTTTATGGTTTACACATTTATTATTGATAAACAGCCCAATGTATGCATTTGCAGAATATCTGCATTTTGGTTTGACTTCTTAGTGAGGAAACTCTGTTCTATTGGGAAAACAGCAAGGGAGAGCCCTTGTCCTATGGGGGACACAGATGGCATTTAGACCAAATGATCCTGTCAATCCCTCCTGAACTTGGTCACCTTCCTGCTTGTACCTGGCTCCAGAGGAGACCAGGGCTCCAAGAGCTCCATCTCCTCCACAACATGTATACTGGTGTCTCAGGAGGTGCTGCTGGCCCAAAGGGGCCCCTTCCTTAATGCCAACACTGAGACGGTGCTTCTTCTCCAAATGCACTCACATCACTGTGTTTTATCATGAATTCAATCAAGAAAGAAATATTCCACCAGCTTGTGTAAATTAAGGCAGTTACCTGAATCGTGTTTAGCAAAACAACAAGAACATCCATCTGCAGACCAGGCTTTGTGTCTTACTTCACTCAGGTGCAGCTACTTTTCCTGCTTATGCATCATCACATCACATACAAATTCATTCTCCTCCATTTTACCTTTCCCATCCTGCCTCATGGTTTTGCTTACACCCACTCACTGGGCTACTAAATTTCCCTGCAGGAAATGCCTTCTTCCATTCCCCAAGCCAAGAAAAACCAACCCTCCTGGAACTAATGAAATACATTACTGCTCCCTTTTATGTAAGTTCTTCCTCAGAAACTACTCCTACCGGAAAGAGTCAAATGACAAAACTAAACAAATCAAGAAGGGTGATCAACACCTTTTTTTAATTTTAAATCCACCTGTGCCCACAAAACAGAACTAACTGGCTGAAGAACTCCAGTGTTTTGCTGGGGTTTCAAGTGGATCAACACTGCAAGGGGTCTATGAAATCACTCCAGAAGCCAGTCTCGGATGCTCATGAAGAAGTTCCACCAGTAGCAGCATGTGAGGCTTCCAGCCCAAAGACAAGACAAACAATGGCTGCACAAGAGTTAAATCTTCCTGCCCAGACAGAGATGCTCAAAGGCTGAGTTTCTAAGGGAACTGTGAACCTACCTCACTTTTGGGAGCCTGGCCCTCAGAGAGCTGCAGGGGAGCCTCAGGAACACAAGAACCTGTGGTACTCAGTGCTGCCAGAAGCTCCTGCAGCGAGGAGCAGGATGCAGCAGAACAGAAGATGGCACAGCCGGAGCCCAAGTCCTTCTGCTGCCGTCCTTACACCGCAAGTCTAACAAGAGCCTCCCCTCAGCCTTGCACATCATCAAATCTAACAAAACATTTCCTTCCAAGCAATGCCAGAGACAAAAATTATCTTAAGCCACTACTATTGCATGGTCCCCTACACTGTCTGGCCTTGAGGTCCAGAACAAATTCCTCTCCATGAGGAGCTGGAGCGAGAAGATGGAACAGACTGTTTCACCTCCTCACTGACGTCAGAGCAGGTGCACTGGATTAACCTGGCCCCAAACTCCGGCCAGTTTTCCTGTCGCTCTTGGATGGACATGGTATCAGGTTCCTCCTAAGGCTCTGATCAAAGCTGTTTTCCCAGGATCAAGCCAGGCCCTTTCCAAAGTTCACATTCTCTGTCTCTGACAGAGAAGGGGGCACAGCCGTACTGGCATCTGCTCGTGTTTGTCCATCTCTGGAAAAGGAGAAATGGCCCCACAGTCTGTTTTCAGCTCAAAGAGCGGAAGAGCTTTTCCTTGTGGTTCACAACTGCAGAAAGTCACCTACCCCTGCATTTCCACACAGTATTGTGAAAGTCTCCTGCAACTCTCAGTCAAAACAACTTTTTTTTTCCCCCCACACTGCACACACCCCTTTAATAATAAATGTCTTCAAAGTCACCTATTTCCACAGCCCCTCTCAGTTTGGTACCTGCTCCTCAATCATTATTTCTGTTGGCAATACTTCAGAAATTAACTCTTCCATAACACTTTCTATGCAGGAGGGACAACACCAACACACAGAAATTCTAAGCTGTTTTCCCAAGGTCACACAAGAAGGCTGTGGCAGGGTACTCAACTTGGGTTCCCTGAACCCTAGAATAAGCCTAGAATAAGACAGCTGCTCTCAGACATCTCAGAGACAGCTAAGAAGGACATTTGTGCCATCTGATTCCTGGGTCAAATACTCAAAAAAAAAATCACAATCATTTTAAGGTACAAAGGGGAAGTGAGAAAAAAACACCTAAACCAGTAACAACCCAAACACAAACCAGCCCTCATGTCCTGCTCACTGTCTGCCAAAAGGGCCAACCTGGCTCTCAGACACCACTGTACAAGGTGCCAGACAAAAATCTAAAATGGGAGCCAAAAGCAAAGCAGTATCAGCTTACTGATGAAACTCAACCAGCAGACACATCAGACATAACCCTCAGCTGGGGAAGCACGTTTTTCTGTTGGTGCATGTTCTGCTTTTTCAGCACAAAGGAGAAAAGGAGCAGGAAGACAGCTCTTCCTCACTGAGCACCGTGAGTTTATCCCAGTTCCAGAGCTGAGCTCCCCCAAACCAGACCAACGTCCCATTAAGCAGCAGAAGGGTTTCCCAAGCCAGGCCACATTACAGCAAGAATGTTGTTGGCATTCAGTGCTGCAGTCTGGGGCCAGCAAACAAGTCCCCAGCTGGCTTCCCTCCCCACTGTGCAGGCTGGGAACAAGTGTGCTGGTATGGGCTTCCTCCTGTACCACCTGAGACCCTGCGTGGAGAGGCTGGTCCAAGTCCCAGGTGCTAAGGGAAAACTGCCCCATCTCAAACACTCCCTCACACAGGGCCCTGCAGGGCCAAGAGGAACTGGGTTTGCTGAACAAGCAGCTATTCAATATTTTGTTTTCTCCTCATTGTTCAGTGCATGGCCTCCAGCCAAGCCCTGCTCTGAATACAGAACTGGTGCTTTCCTTACAGGCTTTTTGACAGGCTCACCCAGAGCAGTGGCTGGGCAGATCACAGGCACGTTTATTGCCCAGCAACCTTGCTTTTCAAATTGGGAACCACGAAACTGGGAAATCAGAATTGAGACTTCTCATCCCTCCAAGTGCCCCCATGAAGACCCCCAAGGGCCTGGTTTTCTGGGCCACTTTACATTTTCTTAGCTCAACTCCTGCTGGTGCCCCTTGTGGCTGTGCATCACCAGTACTTCCATAGCTCAGCACTTCTATGCCAGGTTTGTATTTTGGAAAAAATCACTCTATGAGGAACAGACTATTTGGGGTCTCCTACAACAAGCTGGGCTGAAAGGGACTTGCTGAATGCACATGTGGGTGCTGACAGAGTTCTCCAGTGTGCTACTCACTGCTCCATTCTGCCTTCTAACTTCTCCTACCAGTGAGCAAAAGTCTGACAGAAACCACTTCCTTCCCTTCCCAGCCATATCAGAAGGGTTTGTGCACACAGATCACACATGAAGGATGATGTATGTTCACTTGGGGAGGTACCTCAACCACTTCAGTAGAGAAACCCCAGCCCACCTCCCTTGGACATGCAGCAGACAACACCTTCTATAACAATTTAAATCTTGGCCAAATTCAGGTAGATTCTCATAGGTCAGGGGAAAGTATATTCCTTCCCTTCACCAAGGCATGTGTCCTGTCTATGATCCATAATGCAAGGGAGTTTGAGCTTCTTATAAACAGATTCTTGATTGGCTTTTTTTTGTTTTAATACATTGACAAAACCACGTACTTCATGACCCAGTGAGAAGAAATGTCAGGTGGTTTCATCCTGGCACTTCCAAGCTTCCCCTTGAACAAGGCAGAGCACAACACAGAACAAGGATAGCAAAACAGAGACACTCTCTCAAACTAATGTCAGATGTGCACTGCCCTCCAGGCCTCTCCCAAGTGGTAAAGTGGGAATGACAATCTCCCTACATGATCACCATAAACAGATCATTCAAAGCAAAGTGAATTACTGACACAGGATGAAGCACTGGCTTCACCCATCCTCTGCTAACACCTTAATGTCTCTGCCAACAAATTTTTTCTGACGATTATTGGAGGGTATTACAAAGCAGTGTAAGGTCTGAGACTGCAGAAAGCTCCACATGGTCCCTGCCCCACTGACTCCCAGCAGCTTCCATGAGTCTCACTGCATGGTCAAGGACTTGGTCTCTGCCACAGTCACACCAGAACCAGTGTCATAGTTGCTGGTACCTGCATGGCAGAGAGATCACAGTGGTTCACAGAAAGAGAATAAAGACTGGGATGCAGTTTTCAAATCTACCTAGAAAACACAGGGTCTCATCTTCTTTCAAACAGTCACAAGCTCCAAAATATCTACTGTGCTTCCTAAAAACAGGATTAGAGAAGTGTGTGCATTACCCCAACATACAGATGGTGGGAACCATGTAATGTACAGATGGTAAGATCCATGTAGGTCATCTGACGTGCCCAGATCTTGCAGCCTTTCGGCAGCACACTCAGGAAGCAGTCCAAGGGCCCAGCACGCCAGCCCTCTGCCCTATACCATGCTTCTTCCCACACATAACATCACCCTTTTGAGGAAGATGGTCATTTCCAGAAATAGCCTTAGCAATGTCCTCTGCAGTGCAGCAGTCTGTGTAGGGAAGATGTACTTCTCTGCAACACACATCTTCTGCCCTAAAGAAACTGCCTTTAGATGCACTGGGGGAAATGAGGCTTTTCGAGTAAACACCACCTGACTGAAATTCACTTTGTTTGAAAAGGAACTGATGGCATTTGTATGGCTGTGGGCCAGGCCAGACTTTCTTCACTTCTATTTAGACTTGTTAGTTATCTCTCACGTTACAACTCTGCTGCTGCAATACTGTGCCTGGAGACAAAGGCAGGGGAAATATACTTGACATCAGGAAAATACATTAACACTACCACGAGCTACACATTGTACTAGGGAAACTGAGGCACAAAGACTTACACAGGCTATAAGAAAACCAGGAAGAAAACCTAGATGTACTGATGTCTGGGGTTGTATTCCGTCACCAGTAACATGATTATCCAGCATCTGGGAGATCCATGAAAAAGGAAGGCCGAGAAAAATGGAAGAGCTCAGATTTCTTCTTTTCTTACAGTTCTGGCTCACAAGCAGCAACAACTAATATGAAGGCAGTGAAGTGGCTACTTCCCACAGCTCCCAGATGGCCAAGCAGTTCAGGAACTGCTGCAGTTTGTGGTCTGTTACAGGTAAACCAGAGCTGGTGCCACATTACCTTACCATGCCTATACATTCCTTACAGCTGCCCAAGCACTGGGCAATGACCACTGGAGTAAAAGTCTAACAGCAATCCCAATGTCATCTGTCCCTTCCCATAACTTCTCCCTTCTTGATGGTTTAACAGATGGAAGGAGATAAATGAGAAGCCTTCAGAAAATAATCAGCTCTTTTATGCAGAGGAACTTTAATCAAAACTGAGGCAGAAGAATTGCTCTCAGTCCACATGCCTACTCGTCACAGAGCAAGCAGCAAAGCATAAACAAGTAATTAAGATAATGTTGGAAATCATCTAGGCTACTTCAAACTGGATTTATAAAGCAGCAGAACTGAAGTGAAATCACTTTTATATCACAGAATGAAAGGAATTGGAAGTACAGTAGGGAGCACAGAAAAGAGAGATGGGAATATATCCAGCAGGACGGAAAAAGCAGGCCTGTTCCCTCTGAGCTGATCAACAAGGCAGTGTCTCATAGAGAAGAGATCCAGGCAAAGGCCAGCCAAGTGCACAGCCCCAGAGACCCACAACCTCTGATCAAGAGAGCCCAAAATAAGTCAACAAAAACAAATCCTATCTTTGTTGGTTCAAAGGAGGTAGGGAGTAGGAGCCAATACTCTCAAGAGAACAAATAGCAGCCAGTCTTTGAATTTGGGAAGAAGTTTGTCAGGGGGTGATCAGGAGATGATGAACAGCAGGAACTTCAACAAGCAAGACAATTAACTCAGCAGCAGGATATTGACCAGTCTGTTTGGGTCAGAAAGAGAAATGGATTTGAAAACTCGATCAGGAGAGAGAAAGGAAAAAGCCAGTGTTACCTACAAACAGGGAACAGATGGAAACAACACTACAGGTGACAACCAATTCACTGCTGAGCAAAGGACCAGGTCAGGTTAAAGCATGAAGGATAAATCCCTGCATGTGTTGTGGATGAGGCACTACACACAGAAGATAAAAAAATGAGATAAATGTGGTGAGAGGGTAAAAAACCCCAAACATCTGACAAACAAGGAAGATTATTTAAACCAGAGAATTGCCTGTACACTGAATATAATGGGAAGAGCAAATGAGAGGAACAGATGACCAGGTCTGGCACAAATATCCTCCCTACCATACCAGGACACCAAACTTCTCTAGGAGCTGGAGCTAACAACCTTCACATTTCAAAAGACCCTAAGAGCCCAAATCTGAAGTTTCTTGTCATCACACCAGCGCTGCAATCAGCGCTGCAACTCAGCCCACGGCAGCTGCAGCACAGCTCTACCTGGGCAGAGTGCTGCAACAAGAACAGCATGAGCCCTGACTAACAGTCCCACTGCTGCAGAACAGCACACTGCTGTACAGGATTTCCCCCAATCTGGGAGGACAGACTGTGAACCTTCAGCCACAGATACTGGCACTTCACAGCAGACAGATGCTGCAGAAGTGAATTACAGCTAAGCTGCAGCTAACAACAACAACTAGGCCTACCTTCTAGTTTACACAAAGGCCTCTTTGTACAACTTGGGGAGTCTAAAATGACCAAAAATTACATTCTGCACTTATAGAAGGTATCAAAGTATAAACTCAGCCCAGAATCATGGGTTTAGCACAGACTCCCTGCCACTCAGATCTCCATACACACAGCTATATTACTGATACACAAAGGAAAACAGGAACTGCAGCTCTGCAGGATCATCTCCCTTGGAGGGCTATAAAGTAAACAGGGTGACAAAGAGGAACACAGTGGGTTCCCCCATGGAAACTGCTACATCAGCTCCAGCACCTTTGAAGGCCTCACTCCTCACCAGGGAGTGGGGTTTATGCTTCTCATGCCATTTGCTGGGTTCACCCTCACTTTGTGTGTTTTCCCTGGTAACCTGCCAGTTGTACTGCAAAGCCAAGCATCACTGAGAAGACACTGCATACAAAACCTCACCTACATGGGGTATTTTTTTAATTTCCCAAATGGCAGCAGAATCTCAGCTTCTGATGTAGAACAATAGAGACAAGGACAGGCACAATGTGGTCCAGCAGGTTCAGAAACTCCAGCATCACCAGGACTTGCAGATTGCACTGGGGCAAAATACATGGAATGGGCAGCTGGGATATGCTGAAGCCAACCAGAGTTATCCAAGGAGAGTCCTACCTGCCAGCCTGCTCTGACCACCTGTAGGGCAGTACAAACCTACTTAAGATGGTGGGATTTGAAGATGGGGTGATTTGCCCCTCGTGCCTAGACCAGCAATCCAGCTCCCCAGTCCAACACTTAAATTGTTAGTATGCTTTCCCAAAAAGAAGTCATGCAGGTACCTAACTGTACCCTGTACTTCTGGCCAGCCTCCCTCAACATTTCTAACAGAGAAACAACCCTTAACAGCTCAGACTTGTTTAGTTTTCTTTTCTTGAAAAACTAACTAGCATATTCATGTATACCCTCTACTGGGAGGCAAGATCCTGTCTCCAAGTATTTCTAGACTGAATTTCAAGAGCAGCATGAAGATTCCAGATAGTAATCACACTGTTTGTACACTATCAAAATGAACCATAACTCAAAACACAGAACAGCAAATCTCATGCATTCTCTGTTTTACGCGTGTGGATTTGTACTCTGTGAAGCAAAGCCAAGTCCTGAGCCATTAATAGAGCTCCCCGGCACTACAAGGCTTGAGGCAGAAAGCAGCCTCTCTCCCCACCAGATTACACAAGGGCCAAATTCTAACCCACCTACACACAGCGAGTCAAAACTCAACTCCCACTTGCTGTGGAGTAAGGTGTGATCCAGTGCAAGAAGATAAAAAAAAACACCCAAAACCCAAACAACTCACAAGCAAACAAACAAACTATCATCCAGAAAAAAGGAACAACTGACAGAGCCTAGGAAGCAGGAAAGCTGTCCACAAAAGTCTCAGAGACCAGCTCTTTGGGACATGAAGAGAGGGGCAGGGGCTTTGTGCAGGATGGTAGACCAACACAAGCTGACACAGCATTCTGCTCTTTCAGGGATTTCTTACACAAGACAGGCAAACCACTCCACCACCTGCACACCCACTCCCCCAATAAAATCATAATTACAGCACTGTCCTGACTCCAGAGGCTTTAGGAAGGACTGAAAATTGCCAGGTACTCAGTCAGCAGCACAATGGGGGTTTGGGGGGAGGAGAGATGAAACCTCCTTTGACAGAAGAGACATAATACATTAAAACTGTGCAGTGTTCACCACCCCCCTCTACTCCTCCCCTGCACAGTGAGGTACAGCTGCACAGCACTGCTGTTGTGGTAAATCAGCCTTTCTGGTGCACCAGACAGCCAAGGCTGACTTGCAGCTACACATGCCACATCCTTTCAGCTTCTGTGAACCTGTGCCACACGAAGCCACCCCCTAAGGCACATGAGGTACCTAATGCACACCCACCCATCCACCCCCAAGTCCTTGCTCAGGGACACTCTGAGGAAATTAAGGTTAAAGCAAAGAATACCCGAGGGTTTCAGTGGTACAGCCCCCATACCCACCCTCAAAAGACAGTGTCAAAGGATATGAGAGTGGAGGGCTACAGAAAAGATTCAGCACAAAAACAAGGGATGGGATTTAGATGTGTGGGGAAAAGGTTTCAAATGGGGCAGAGGAGAGTGCAGTGACAGAGAAAATGAGGAGCTGCATCACCAGAATACCCAGAAAGGCAAAGAAACTCAGGCACCCAGATTTTCAAGGTACCATGTCCAAAATGCCTTACCATACTCACTACAGCTGCTGCAGACTCCAAGCTCTGCAGACAACCTGCCACCAGACTGTAGATGTCTGAAAGGCCCTTGGGAAGTGGCCTCAGACACAAGGGAGGATAGTGGAATGAGAGGAAAACTAAAGGAAAAGGATGGACATAGATCAAACCCTGCCCCATGGTACTGAGCAACAGATTCTTTGAGTGCTTTGAACAACACAGGCCTCCTAGGAGAGCTGAGGGCTCCTAGTGCAGCTGGGAGGGTGCCTGGCATTTCCCCAGAATCAGACCAAAAAATAACAGGCTTTCCTACATGCCTGAGAGCCTAAATAAAAACAAGCACAAATGACAATCTAATATTGTAACGTAATTTCAGATTTCATTATAAATCTTAACTTCATTAAACTGACGGCATTTTGGGGGGAAAAAAATCATTTAGCATCCCTGCTGTTTATTTTATTTCCTGCTGACACAACGATTTAAATTGATTAAAAAGTCTTCTCAATTATTTTCCAAAATGTATAAATATCAAGCCAGGCTAATCCTAACTAACTACAATGAACCTTCCAAATAACTGGGTCTATCAGAACTGCACATGAAGGGTCCATAAGAGCAGTTTCTACTGACATTGGATGCAAGTTAATGCACCCATGGAATGGCACTCCCAGCAAGGACTGCTTTACTTCTCTAGCAAGTTTTTAGAACTCACCTTCTGTCCCAGAAGCATCTTCAGAAGAAATTAACATTAAATAAGGGATGCTACATGCTGTAACAAATCTCTGCTTATTTCTCATCCCATCCCAAAAACCACAAGACACTTCTGTCATGAGCAAATTAAAAAAGAGGCGAAATTAAAATCTAATTTAATATAAGTTGGCTAACTGACTTGCTTGGGGTTTTGACTTTAGCTATGTGTTAAGTAGGATTTTTTTTTTAAAACCCCAATGTTTCTCCTGTTACTATGAATGCCAGGTCACAATGACTGTGATTCTCCACATATGTTCTGCAGGTGGGTAATTTTCCATACCCCAATATCCCTGACTGAAGCAAGACCATGTATTTTTACATACATTCAGGTTTTAACTCACAGTATGTAACACTAGGTCTTCCAAATGCCCATGCAAAACACTACACACGTGTAGGATTGCAGAGGAGCCCCTCTGCAGCAACCTGCATGTTGTTGGTTGCACAAGTAAAGGAAAAGAGAACCTGAACCACAACATCCTTCTTTAAAAATGCACCACGTGAGTTGGAAATCATGAAGCAATATTCTTCCTCTTACGTGCACACCCCTGTTTGGGGTAGAAAAGAACTATTTTGCTGGGACTGGGAGACCATCATAGTTCTGTAAGAGTAAGATTTGCTCCACCATTGCCATCCAGAGCTGGGCTGCCTCGTCCTCAGGACTTTCTGTGTGTTTGTGCCATGACAGCAGAGTCTGTTGGGAGGAAATGGCTGTCAAGTCTGGGCTGCAAATGCTGAAGGGAAATAATTGGATTTAAACTAGGAATCAAAAGAACATTTAGGCTCTGTGAACACCCTGCACCACAAAACCTTTGTTTATTTGGTTCCATAAAGACCAGCAACAATATACACATGTCAATTTGTAAAATGTATAAATAAAGAAAAAAAAAAAACAAACTACAGTGCTTTGCCAAGGTTGCTTGAGAGACGTTTTTACAGGAGGCTGTTAAATGACAAGATCTGCATGAGATCTAAATGCATCATTTCTCTACACTAATTAAACATTTTGAGACAAAAGCAATCTAAGAAAAATCTCTTGTCCACACATGAAATGTAAGTTTTGTTCTTCATCAAGGACTTGATATTTAATTCAAAGTCCATTTCAACTCCACCAGGCAGAACTTAACTGAATTGCCCCTTTGATTTTAACAGGAAGGGATGATACAGAGCCTTCCTTAAACAAGGCTGATGCTATACTCAGCATCACACAAAAGACACTGCAGTGAATTTGGAGGCACCCTAAACTTCACAGTTGTCACTTCCCAGCACTTCAGCCATCTGGAAGGCCTGCCATCTCCTACAGCAAGTGCAAGCTGCTACGACTTGTGCTGAAAGAAACTTCCATTTCCCAACTGTGCACGTAAGGCCTGAGCTCCCACTCTGGTCTCTGCCTGGGGCTGACCTGGCACTGGTCACTCCCTGAGCCTGAAACAAGCACTGGAGGCAACACTCTGGGCAGCACCCTCACTCTAATCTGGCCTCAGCACTCCTTGTATAAAGAAGGTTTTAAATAAGACTAGAAGTATCTGTTCTGCTTCTCTGCTGCCTTTCCCCCCACATCCACGAATTCAGCCTGTCAGGCTAAAGGGCCCCATGGGTTGGTGTCAGCACAGAGCTGCCCCAGGAGAGCTGTGCCTGGGGCTCTGTGCTGGCAGGGCCTGCTGAGCACCCCAGCCCCAGGGACAGGGAGTGCTCTGCATCCCTCTGCAGCCCACAGACTGCTGGATTCAGTGCTAAGGAGTTCCTGAGGGGGATGTGCTTCCAGCCCTCCTCTGGAGAAGGGCAGGTTGCCATGACAAAGGCCTTTGAGACAAAGAAGTGTGGGATGGAAAAATAGTATGTGGGAAACCTAGAGGGAAAAATACAGACCTTAGTTCAGCATTTGCCATCATTTTCCAACATAAAGTCACAGGATTGAGGCCTCTGGTTCATGACAAGCAGTAAAGGGCTACAACTGCCCTGAAATCAGGAGAAGCTGGATGAAGTAAGGAAGCAAATACAACCATTCAGCATACAAAGAGCTGAAGATATGCTGATCCTGATGAAGACAACTTCCCCACAGCAAGGTGTCCTAATGTCACTTCAAACAACCTTTATTATCAAATGCTGCTGAAGCAGAATCACTGCAAGCAAAGGCACCTTTCCCTTAGGCCTTTACAGGTCCTTCCAATGGCCTTAAGGAAGCTTTAATCACCTGAGCCACCTGCCAACATTTTATGGATTGCACAGGGCCTCCTGGAGTACAAGCAAGCTTGCAAATGCCTTTTCAAAAGCATAGTTTATGTTTCTAAAGTTTCTATATCCTAGAATGTCTCAACAAGGTCCGAACAATTTATAGAAGGGAGTAAACAAAAATAAAAAGAACAGGAATAAGAAGCAAGAGGCAGATCCAACCACAGCACCAAGTGACAGGCTTAATCCTGTTGTCTTTTCTAGATTTAAAAATCCAAGAAACATGGTATTGTATATTAAGAAGTTTTACAATTACCAAGCTACCAAAAGCTGGGAAAACCCACTGCCCTGAAAGGCAGAGTGAAAGACAACTTCATGTTCCTGAACTGAATTTTTAACATGTTGTACATTACAGCCAGTCATCTCCCTCTCTCCCATTTGTTGCAGGGGATCCATTTCAAAACATTTCCTTGCCTTAAATCACGCCTGTCATTACAATCCCAAAGCACCCAGGCTGCACATGCACTATCCCTCACAAGCAGTGAATTCTGGGTCAGAGAGACATCAGCTGTGTAAAATGGGAATAGCTGCTGCATACCTCCTCCCTAAACCCTATGGACAGATCTCCCTATTCCCCTTCCCTCTGCAGCATCTGAGCCCTGGCACTGCAACAGCTGGCAGTGCCACTCCAGATACAGCTCCCCTGTGTCCCCTCTGCTCTCAGCTTTACGGACTCGGAACGGATCCTGTTTTTGTGTATCCCAGCTCTGAATCTCCCTGTGTGTTCAGACTCTCCCCATTTTCCCCAGAGGGTTAAGAAGATTCTCTGAAGTGCCTCCAGCTTTCTTCTCCAGCCTCCTCCTCCCAGCCAGCCCCTCTCCCTGTGCTGTCCATCCCACACTGTACCTGTTGGCAAGGCTTGCAATGCCTCCAGTGCCGCTGTGTTTCCTCGCCCGGCTCAGCCTCCGCGGGGGCTTTGGGTCTTGTAGTCCAGGGCTTGGAACTGAGGGGAAGGTCGAGGCATAGCCATGTTCACACTCTGCAAGAGAATCAACAGGCAGGGCATTAAAAAAAAAANAAAAAAAAAAAGGAAAAGATAAACAGAAGTCAGCAGGCAGGCCCCAGCACTAACCTGTCGGCCTATCTGAGGAAGCCCTTAACCACAACAGCTCAGGGAAATGCCTGATGATACATTCACAGAGAAAAGGACTGGGAGGTGGAGAAAAGGGAGGAAGGGGAATACAAAGACGCTGCCAACCCTGGAGGAAGGACACCACCACTCAAACACTAAAAACACCAAAAAAACCCCATGACAGCCAAGGGAGTGCCTCATCTCTCTCCCCTCGCCCAAGCCATCCAAACCAGGCAAACCAGGTGTATTTCTCTGTGCCATCGAGCTCTGTGCTGAGCCAGAGTCACCCACTGTCCTCCCTGTCCAGTGGAAAACTTTCACACCAACCTGCCCTTCTCTTTCCAGAAATCGCCCCAATCCACCTCAACCTCCCCCACTGTACAAAAACCTCATCCACCGCCTCCAAGAGGACCTGTCAGCCCTATCCCTCATCCAACCCTTCACTGATGGGGATTCACCACCATCCCGCCTGCAAACCCTCGTTCTCATCCCTTCTCCGGGGTCACTCTCCCGCTTCCGCGGGGACCCGACCCCAACCCCATTCTCCTCCTTGGAAGGCTGTCCCCCAGCACGCATCATCCCCCCTCCCCATTACCTCTCTCCCTCCGCTCCAGATACTCGGCCGCCTCCAGCAGCCGCTGGATGTTGATCATCTGGACCTGCTCCATGGCCGGGGGGCTCCGCCGCCCCGGGCCGCCCCCCGCCCCCGCGCTCCCGGCTCCCCCGCTGGAGACGGGGGCGGCTGCGATGGGGAAGCGCCAGGGATCGCCGTCTCTGCCCCGTGCCCGGGCCTCGTCACACCGTCCCGGGGGGAGCGGCTCTCCCGGGAGGGCGAAGGGTGGCCAGGGAGCACCCGCTCCGGGATGCTCCAGCCGGGGGCGGCAGCGCGGCGAGGGCTATTCCTGACCCTGCCCCGTCCCCGCCGCCCGCCCGGGCGCTGCCTCCGGATTCAGCCCCGCTCCGGGCCCTGCCAGGATCCCACTCCCCGGCCCGCTCCGGCCAGGCAGCCCCGCGGCGGGACCGGCCCCTCCGGCCGCCGCCCCGCCCGCCGCCGCGCAGCACTTTGTTTACCTCTGCCCGGCGCTCACGGCGGGGGGGGGGGGGGGGGGGGGGGGGGGGGAAGGAGGTCCCCGGGGGAGCCGGGGGCNGGAGCACCGAGGGACCGGCGGAGCGTGGGGGGCATCGACACAGCCATGACCCTCCCGGGATAATGCCCGTGTGGCCTCACGCCTCAGGCGAGAGCTCCGTGCCCAGCCAGACCCCGAGGTGATGGACTGAGGTCACTGAACGGGCCAGGTCGGAAGGTACCACGGTGGGGCATCTGGTCCAACCTCCCTGCTCAAGCAGGGTCATCTCAGAGCACAGGATTGCATCCGGACAGTTCTGGATCCTCTCCAGTGAGGCAGGTTCCACAACCTCTCTGGGCTACC